>UZAF01000236.1:0-10623 GCA_900617895.1 Haemonchus placei | reverse complement strand
AGTTGCCCGTTAACGACTATCATACCATACGCTCGGCTCACGTATTTGAACGTCTATCTATCTTTTTTGCCCTGTTTCTATGATACATTTTATCTAAAGACCTACTGGAATGTCTAAATCGGTTGTACCCAGGGTATGTTATTCCTTAGTTTCCCTTCTCTTCAAGAAATGGGCACTAACGTCTGAAAATGAGTCTGTAAAAATTAGTGTGGTATGTTAACCTCCACTGGACCATCTCACCGGGGCATGCAGCAGTTCTGAGTTGAGTCTGAGTCACCTTTGACTTTGTCGAAGTGATTGGATGTGTTACCAGCTCATGCAAACATTTCCCAATATTGAAGTCGCCGTTTCTGTTTTCCATTGCATTCTGGAGACATTTCTGAATGGGAACACTACATGAAATGGAAAAATGATTGGTTTGGCCTGGATCTGATCCAGTAGACTGAATAGATGCACTGCAGTGGCTGTTGTTCTTGCACTGTTCCAATTTCCTACCCTTCTATTACAAATTGGCTGTATGGCATTGTTACGAAACGGAGAAGAATGGAACGTCTGTTTTGGGTTTTCTACCGTAAAAACAAATTGATGAATAGTGTGCATACCCAATCAAGACTTTCAACGTTAACGGCAGTTACTGGCCTTTTTTTCGAACTATGCAACACGTTCGATTAACAGTTGGCAATTTGCTGCCCCTTTGGCCTCTACAAGGGCCTATCACCTATTTAGTCGATACAAAAGCCGTACTTTCATTCTCCATCATGAATATGGTACCCGCGCAGGAAAAGGTGGCCCTTCAAACGAACGTGCTTGACGAAAAATGAAAGGTCCCATTCTAAAGGCGAAGTTCGCGGTGATTCAGAGGCATTTATTCTAAGTGAAATATGGAAGCCACGATGCCGAATAGTACAAAGATGGCGAAGAACGCGCGGAAATTGGCGAATTTCAAAAAATGTAAGGCTTTGAAAAAGTGGCAGAAAGGACAGTTGTACGAGATCGCCGTCTGCATCCGTCTGGGTGTCTCTCACAAAAGCGTGCTATTCTTCTAGTCCTGGGAATAGTGCAGTGGAAACAAGGCCGGTCTAACATGGCCACTTGCAGTGTTCAGGTGGGGCTGACCGGTTTGGGGACCTTATTACGACCTCTCTAGACCATTTTCGCCCGATCTCTTTCCATGTTCTATTCTTGGGGGCCAAAGATTCATCCTAGTAGGAAATCTGGAAGTCACTTTTATCGTGACCTCTAAAGAAGCCCTTAAGATGCGTCCGCACAATCGGCTTCCGTTCAGGATTTTGAAGCCTTTCCCTTATAGATCGACCTACAGAGGCCATCCATAGCGCAAGCACAAATTAGCGTAATATCCTCCCACACGGGTCTGCGTCACCGCTGAGGTGAAGAAGATTCGGCCGTCCTGAGTAGGTATCGCTTCAAGATCTGATTCAGACTATACACGTCATGGCAGCACCACCTGCCACCTAGTCATGAGGCCTTTAGAAAACTCTGACAACATCGCAACTTCACGGGAGCGCTGGCTGATAAAGAAGCGCTTTCATTTCTGCAGACTGTCTCTCTTACTCACATGACACAATGTATTCTTCCGGAGTCAGACAAGGCCAAAAACTTCTCGGAATTTCTTCGCATTTCAATTGGAATGTAAAAATGACTCATAACGACGACGACGCACTTTTCATCTAGAAAAGCAAAACGCCTTGCAAGCGACATCGCTATTCATGATCGACGTCACGGGGCATTCCGCGGGGGTTTTCT
Organism: Haemonchus placei; assembly: GCA_900617895.1. Classification (NCBI taxonomy): domain Eukaryota; kingdom Metazoa; phylum Nematoda; class Chromadorea; order Rhabditida; family Trichostrongylidae; genus Haemonchus; species Haemonchus placei. Next base: position 8,859 of record UZAF01000236.1, on the reverse strand, counting down.
TTTCAGCCCCCATCTGACAATGAGTTCAAAATACATCTGTACAAAATACATCAGACTTTGATCTATGCTTTGCAGTGCTTGGAGTCCCGGCCTGTACTTGTCCTTCTAAGCACGCCCACAAGTTGAATGGTGGCCTTGGATGGAACACTTCCCCGAATCGCTTCAGTCAGAAACTCGGCCCTCACATGGAGTAACCTAAACTGGCGTAAACTCATCCACCTGGCCAATTTTCATTCTATGAAAGACCATGAGTCTGGTGCCGACGAGCTGAAACCAGAGGTATGAAGGCTTGGATGGACTAGGCGGCTGTCCATCCGGTATTCGAACCCGTAACCTTGTGTGTGTGATAGAGTGTCACTTGCCTGTGCACCACCTCCGCCCAACCGCAGTGAACCAAAAATAATTTATCAGTAACCAGTATAACTGTTACCAATCTGCCGATCGATTATGGAGCTTGTTATAATTTTACTTTTCCTGTGCAGTCTTTTTCACTACGAATAGATAAGAATCGAGATAGCGCTAGCGAACACTCCCGCCTCGAGTATCACGAACTGCAGTTGAGAAGCCTTTGAAATTTTCTTGAGGGTACATTTTTTAATGGTGGCCTAGGTGGTGTAGTGGTATACAGCGCACTCCACGAACGCATAGTCTTTGGATCGAATCATGAACCGATATCCGCTCGAACCAAGAAACCTTCCTTCCAGGAGACTTGTACTCGGCTTGCTTTTTTAAGATATTGTATAGACCGAACAGCATTCACATTTGCGATTCTGAATGGAAGTAAAAAGCGGGGCACATCCCAAAAACAAGTTTGATTTATGCCAAAGACTTTTTCCTTTATTCTATAGAGTACTATTAGAAAGGAGGCGTATACCTTAAGGGTGTCGCATTCAAATTTTGCTTGGGAATGTCTGATTTTGTCCCACCACAGGGAGTATGTATCCTTTCGGAGTCGTTCAATGACCCTAGCGCTAGTAACATCATTTTAGGTGGTGGTTTTATGATTAAAATCAGCAGCAATACTCTGAACCGGTAGCTTTTTTTGGCCCCGATCATTCACTTTTCAGAATGCATTCAGGTCCTATTCAAAATCGTAGTGACGCATGAATGAATGTTTCACCCATTCACTGAATTGCAAAGACCAGCCGAAGCAAAGTACAAGTCAGTGCTTCTATGCTCCCAGGCCAGCCTGGTACCAATTCAACAATCCCGGGGAGCGAGAGGTTTTCTTGGTCTGAGAAGGTAGCAATTTGAGGTCTGATTCTAGTTCCATACGAGTGGTACCACTACCGTATATCACCCTCTGCATAGAATGTTTACCAAAACAGTGCCATGACAACATTTCAGTAGACAATAGGTAGAAAAGCGAAGCCTCTTCGAATCATTCGAATGAAGACTGTCTTGAAGAAGCTTCATGTCTTACTCTCTCTCGAACTTCCTACTGTGTCGAGACATTCGTTTCTTTTGGCTTCTTTTCAAACCCCTTTTTCATTTTTGCCGCAAACACACACAAAAACAACAACAACAAACTCCCCTCCAAATATTTCTCGGGCATTAGGCTGAGGGTGTTTTCTCTGCGGACTTGGGTCCAATACATTCCAGAATTTGAGAAGAGGTAGCGAAAGCTTAGGATGTTTCCGGCCGTCTTCGCCTCTTCTGTGGTAACTTCTTGAGAAATGACAAAAGAACTAGGTAATGAAGTACCTGTTCTTACAACATAACTGGAACTAGTACTCCCTTTTGTCTTCCTCGCTGAGTTGCAGTGCTTCGTGCCTCAGATGGAAGTGTTGGTGGAGTTGCTGGCGGGTCTAGAGCTGCATCAGGCTTTCCAAACATTCGTTACACAGCTATTGCCGACCCACAGCGGCGCTACTTAATGGCTCGACACTGTTATAGGCAATTCGAACATTCAACGTTCAGCGTATCATCAATCATTAGCTGACATACTTGGACATTACGAATTTTCATGCCCCCACATGAAACCATGAATACAGCTTTTTGTAGGGTGGAGGTGGAGTAGTGTCAAGTGGCTACATTACCACATGCAAGGCCAGGGATGGGGTCAATGTTTGGTAACCTTCTAAGCCAATCAGATCTTCCATCACTCTGGTTTTAATTAGCTGGCACCGAATTCCTGTGACATGAGGTAAATGTACTTGAACCACAGTTAGCTCTAGCACGTCGACCGTGTATATAGGCAACAATCGAGTTCAAAACATTTCTGCGATTCCGAATAGAAGACGAATTCGAGGCTCACTTCAGAGAAGTGATGTGAGGGAAGTGAATATCGACTCTCTCACCTACTTTAGACGTGCAGTACATCGCTCCATATGCCTCTGTGATCTTCACTGGAAACTTTCACCTACACACAGTAACCTTGGACTAACATGGGGGCCCAGACGCGGCTGAGTACTTGTTCTCTCTAGCATTTGGCAGTATTCAGCCTTCCACAGCTGCTATGAGAAGGCCACTGCTGAACGATTTGCCTAACAACTTTCTTTTAAAGCGATAAAATATTCTGTGGCGTGCGTATGCAAACCTTCAGCTCTTACTTTTCCCTTAGAGATACCTGAGTGTCTCAATAGTTCTGGCCCTTTCCTAGGCTCCGTCTATCACGACATTCGGGGCTTATGTATGCTATGAAACCGTGTTTACCCTCCAGAACGAGCAACTGTATTATCAGATTCAGCGCTATCCTGTAGGACCGTCGGAACCGTTCTGTAAATCGATGTTCCGTATTTTCTACGTTCTGAGTGAGCAGGTCGCAGTAAGCCGTTCATATTGCGTAATGATGACGGATTGGCAACAGAACTTCGGAAGGCTGTGGAATGCAGGGTAGCGATGTAGCAGACGTCAAGTCGTGGATTGTTCAATCACGGCGGCACGGGTCGGAAACGCCGTATGCCGAGATCTTACGCATGATAGGCGATTGTTTCTTTAATAAAAAACGGTTTAATGACGATTGGTATGCAGTCTTTTTATCGCGTAGCATTTTGTAGCATCGGATTGGTTTACCCGATACGAGCTTTTACACGTAGCTGTTCCAACAAGCACGTCGACCATTTCATCCTTACAGTGTCCCTTTTTCTACTAGGGTGGGCCGTCCCATTAAGGAATTCATGTTTACGACGCGTCCCATAAAAATCAATGGGTGGCGACTTTTTTGGTATGTAGATAAAATCCTACAAACTACTGTGCCTAAGAACTTAGCATGGTGGTCCTGAGTGTAGAACACCGTTACTTTTTCACATGCTAGTTGTTGGGCAACTATGGATCATCAGTACCCTCACAGGCATCTCTCTAGAATACACTACGATAAGCGTCGATAGCGACTGTTCGAAGGTTTTTGAGCATCGTAATCTTCAGCAGTCTTCATAGGCTATTTTCACATGACCTTTGAGCGCTCAAATCTCCTCGATTTAGAGTACGCGCCGCAGCCGTCCGCATACTTGTAACCGAACCGGGTCCAAAGCAGTGAGGCATCACATCCTCTTGGAATGGGGTCAATTGGTACTAGATCCTCTGAGAGTACTCCTTATACGATCTCCGCGAATTCCTGCATGGACCACGTTCCACATTCATATGTCAAACCTTAAGCAGAATTTGAACATATAGCGTATACCTATGTAGCTGAGCTAAAAAGTTACTTTTTTCCTAGGGAAGTTCTATGAATCAGTATTGTTTCGGACTTCACAAACAAAGGGCGCTCCTCAAGTGAACCGTCCCTTTCCATCCCGACTGACCTAATTTCTCTTGAGTCATCCGCACGCTCAGCCATACCGTGCCGCGTTCGACGCACTCACTGTCCTCGGAATTTTTTCCCCGAACCGGTTCATCTCTCATTTACAAATTTCCGTTGTAATTGCTTCTCGACTAACTATTCACTGCATTGTATGTTTTACACTTGAACCATTGTGCAAGCTGTAACTGGTCCCTGAATGGTCCTAACACCAACTCTTTTCGTCTATACCTTTCTCAGCTTTGAATAATTCCTTTAACTGGTTACTGCTTATACTATGAGGTGTCCCACCTGCGCCGATAGAATAGGACTTACTTCCATCAAGAAAACAACGCTGAGGTTGCCAAGAACGATTGTCACGGGTAACAAAGCGTGTCCCATACTTGTAGGCACTCGTAGTTTCAGTTTTCGAACCTTAGAGAGAGGGTTGTTCTTGTAAGCCAACAGTTAACTTACTGAATTAGGTAACTAGGACGAGCACTAGGAAAATCTGATATGCCTAATATGTAACTTGGCCACTCAGCCGTACAAACCTCTCATACTTCCGGTGTCGAATTGGTACCGGAAAACTGGAAACTTCGTTTTTTGAGTAAGAACTAAAGTGTGTTTGAAGGAGGAAGTAGATGCCTCGTTCTAGAAGAGAAACTTCATTGCAGTAATTAAGACAAGTATGAGTCTCAACCTGCGACCACAGCTGTTTTCCCAGAGAAGTGCAGAGTACTCTATCAGGTACGACTGTTACAAGTTCGCACGAACCTCTTATTGCTCAACAGCATCCCAGCCTTTGTTGTCCATCCCTTTCGTCGATCTGGAATCTCAGATATCAGGTACAGATCAAGGATGAAGGATGAAGTTTTGAAGCGTTAATTAGTCCTGAGGGATGCCCATACGCACTAGACTTTCATTCAGTTACAGATAGTACTTGAAAAACAGGGAAACTCATCCGTATGGGCGGAGCTATCCGATGCTGCCATTTCTTCTCAATAGTGCCTTAGCTAGCTGAGGGTAAGGGCCAATAAAGACGCTATTTTTCATGGCCCCCACTCCTAAAAGAGATTCCTTTTTCAGTAATTCCTCGATGTAATTAGCGATTTTAGTAATAATAAATTCAAAATGTAAGGGATCCAGTACGTATGCGAACGAACAGCCAACAATTTGAGTCATGCTGGATTTTCGCTGGGTGAATTTACGGAAATTTAGTGGATTGTAACTGAAGGTACGGTACGATACGGTAGATAACACAAACGTAGCTTACGGCTGGTTTTATATGGCTTATTGTCAAACTATTGTATTTCTGTGGACACATTATTATTTTACCCATTTGATGTGATACTAGTTCAGGCCGTTTCCTCTTACCCTACCCCTCCCTTCCTTCATGCCTATTCCATTACTGTTATGTACCTTTTTTGGTTTTATCGGTCGATGGTTGCGGTGGTACGATGGGTAACCTATCATCCCTTAATGTCCGCTCGCAAATCGCCGTCCATTCAACTCGATTCGCCGACCGATTATTCAGTACGAATCAATAACTGCCCCGGTGTATAGGGGTATCAAATGACAGATGACATTCCGTCCTTTCTCTGTATCATATCTGCTGAATTGTTCACCCACGAGCTACCGTCATCTTTGAGGAGGAATTTCACTTCCTACTTGTGGTTTTACCATTCATCGTTGTGATGGCCTCAATAGTTGTAAGCAAAGTAGTCGTGTGTTCGTATTTTCCTTTCCCCATAGAAATCGTGTAGGGCCTTACCGACAGTTGTGCCTCACATTTGCAGATCCTACTATTGAGAAGAACTACCAGATACAAAGAAATGGATGAAGCGCTATGGAATAAGCCATGCACACAAAGTCTACCAAAGTTTATTGAGCTACTTAAGGGCATCTCGGGCAGTTACACTGACGGGGGCAACCCGTTCCCCGAGCTTTTATATAACCAGTAACCTCTACTACCCTAAGTATAACCTCTGAAATGATGCTGAGTTCCGCAGGTAGATGTTCGGAAAGATTCGATCTCCTGGTTGTGCTTGTGATAGCACCACTTCTGTTCACTTCCCTAATCTCCTCCCTTCAACTCTCCGTAGCTAACTTGTCTGAAAATTTCCTACTTTCTCTCTAATTTTCGCCATCGAGCAGCGTTTTCTAACGTATTTGATGGTCACAGTGAACTCGACGATGAATTGGATTCTCACGTCAGCAATTCTCTCCGTTTTTGATTTGAATTTCAATTAAATAGTCACCAAAACGGTTTGGTGGCAAAGGAAAATGCAGATCCTCTGTAGACTTTCGGATGGTCTCGCACTCAGTCACAAAAATGATTCTACCGGACTTTTGAACAACCGACTGAGTTCTTGAAATTATACTGTGAATGGTTACTTCTTTTGAATGTCTTTTACTGCCCTTATCGATCATTTAGATTGTAAATCGATATCAATGGAGAGGTAAAAAAAGGCTTGACTAAAAAAAATACTATCAGAGTAGTATGGGGATCTCGTCAAGTTCACAACTCCCTCGGACAATCGTTCAGATTTGGTATTCTAGTTCTTAGTTCTCTCCCACTTTTCATTGCTAACGCTAGGGCTTCATACTCTCTAACTGTAATTTTTGAACCATTTTAAAGTATCTTGCGAGTAAATGTGCATCCCACAAAAGAGGGACATGTTAAATAGTAAGTTTGTGGGATGTGGATACTAGGCAACCTCCCTCTACACAAGAAATTGGAACAACTGTCGCGAAATCGTGAAACGGGAACTCATCTCTCATAGTCTTTTTTGATTTAGAATGTCGAGGCATTTGCAAATGAGTTTCAAGGAAAGCAGAAACATTCTCGACACTACAGATTTCAAAGTCCCACGAATTTATGATACAGTAGCCCAGCAATGCTCCACCGCCTACTCGCCCACTCTTCCTAACTAATCAGAGACCCTCAGGGTTGTCCTCAAAGGTTAGGGTGTCGTATTCGCTAGGATAGCCATTATTCTCGGCTGAAAATGGTTCGATACGACCTCTGTGATGAGAATTACCGATCGCACCAGTTGGCCTTGAACTTTGAAAAAAACTGGATCCAGTACGATTTCAAATCCCTACTGCTCTCTAACTAATACAGGTTATATAGAAGTAGTATGGGGAAATAGTTTGGTTGCGGTAATGGCCTTAGCTCTGTTTATACTGAACTATTCCAAAGTTGCAATCGTTGAGATCTGGACGATTTGTAGTCGCGTCGCACTGCGCTGCTACAAACTGTCACAACAGAAAAGGGATCCGATGCCTTCATAGTAAAGTAAATAGCATTCCACAACTTTTCTTATCTCGATGCATCACCCACAGAGCTATCAACTAAGCACTATTGTTGTGGTGTAGTATTTGTCCCTTACAAGTAAGCACTTTGTCAATATTGAGGCTGTTTCGTAACAACTGTCCGCCCGCCCGTTGTCATGCGGGCGCCGCCCACCGGCTGTTGAATGACGTCAACATCGTCGATGTGCCATCCCCTCATATTTCGGAGATCATTCCATGGCTGTTTTAATCGGTCGAACTTGTCATTTACCCGAATGACGTCATCGATGACTCATATGGCCGCCCAGCTGTCCACAAACGACCTCCTGTGTACCTTCGACGTCTTTGAGTCATCGTCCGCGCAATCGATCGCGCATTTCTGGGAGGACCCATACGGCCCGTTATCATATTACGCCCCGATCCCTGCGGGTGTAACCTTCAACCCGTTGTCGGGACAGTCATCCACTTCTTCGAAGTCCTTCGCTCCTAATGCCCTATTGATTTCTTTGACGCTATTTAATTCCTCTTGCCCATTCCTCCTGTTTGTTCAACCTTCGCGAAGTTTTTGTTCTCTCTGTTTTGGTGTTTACTAGTAATAATCAGTGATGAATCATAGTAAAGCTGCTATCGAAAAAGGTACTGTTTGTGATGTGAGTCAGCGCTTCATAGGAAGTGATCAGGTTTTCGAAAACTTATCTAGTTCCCAGGTGACTGATTAATTATCGTTTAGCCTACATTGGGAAAGATACAGAGGATCTTCTTCGGGATTCCGTTCCTACACAAGCAAAGTTTTCGCAAAGTTGTGTCAGGAAAAAGAGCAAATCCATGTTTATTTCAACTGCAACTGCATTTATTTGTTAAGTCGTAGAATGACACGAATTAGTCGCAGTCGCAGGATAGTCATGGCAGCACACTTAATTTGACGGCACAACTTCGTTTCAGCAAAAGCATTGCCTCTTATGTTCGTGAATCGTTTTTTTTATTGAACACATTATCGAAACACCTTGTCCCTGGAAGTCAGTTCACTGTTCCAGGAATTCAATCTGATTTTGCCCTCTTCTTAGAGTTCGTGTGTATAAGTAATTTTTCGGTAGAAATAAGGTAAATTCAACATTCTGTTGCGCAGTAATCCACTTGAATGAACCACATCCTATCACTCAATCTGTCGGATTCCAAGGTCCCTAAGGTCCGTGGACCTTGGAATCCGACAAATTGAGTGATAGGATGTGGTTCACCCGATGTCGTCTAACATTTGTGTTGTCGTCTTTGTGTCTTTGTTGTTTGCTCCCGAGCTGCATGCATAAAAAACGCCCACAAAAAGTTGTTGGGATGGTGCTATTGGTGAATGACTCAGTCCGGGTAATAACGATCTTTTCAAATGTCAGTTTATTCTTCCACTTGTACCCGTTAAGCTCAGTAGCTTTCCAGAGAGTTCATCTTTCACGCTGTAATGTTCAGAACGAAATTTCAGAGACATCCCCGCTCGTATAGTTCTTTCAATATAGTCGCCTGATTACTTGCTTTTGTCCTTACGTTACCTCTTGTTAGAACTTAAGCATGACTCACCTGATATACTCTTTCGTAACTTTCATTTGGTGGTATAAAACCGAAAACTTGCGTGATGTTGACATTTCAGTTTTTGCTAATATGTAAGGGCAATTTTTAATTATTGCCATTAGATTGACCTTTTCTGGCAATTTTACAGCGCATCCACTCTAAACGTCATTACTATGGAATGGCCCTATTAAATGCAACGGTCTTGGACTTTTCGCGATTTGCGTTGGTAGAATATTTCTCCTTTTTTTCGATCAGAAAATGTAGAGCGTAACGCTTGTTCGTCAGTA
>UZAF01000235.1:0-10724 GCA_900617895.1 Haemonchus placei | reverse complement strand
TACATGTACAAGTACGTTTACAAAGGACCTGACCAAGCAACACTCCGTATGGTACGGAACGAAAACGGTTTCGATAACAGAGTGATTGACGAGATCGACGAATTCGTGAACGCTAGATACGTGTGCGCACCGGAAGCTGTTCATAGACTCCTTGGATTTGATCTCCAATCAAAGTCACACACCGTCTGTAGATTGCAGGTTCACTTGCCAGACTATCAGAATGTGACATTCCAAGGAGGTAGGGAAGAAGAGGCAGTCCGTGGAGCAGACGACCAAGACACAACACTCACGGCATTCTTCAAATTGAACGAGGAAACGAACTTTTATGTGGTAAACTCATTGCCCCAGGTGCCAGAACTCTTCTCATTTGACCAGAAGGAACGGAAGTGGAAAATGAGACTAAGACAAAATCGTCAAATTGGGAGGATGTATACAGCGGATCCTTCAGATGTAGAACGGTACAGCCTCCGAATTCTACTCTTGAATAGGAGAGGGCCAAAATCATTCAGCGACCTGAGGACAGTCGACGGAGTTGTTCACGACACTTTTAAAGAAGCAGCTAAGGCTTTAGGGTTGATGAATGATGATTCTCACTACGAAAGCTGCTTACGCGAAGCATCGGAGTTCCATATGCCAGCTCAACTTCGGTCCCTCTTCAGTAGCCTTCTATGGTTCTGCTCTGTTAGTGAGCCAGAGCAGTTGTGGGATAAATTCAAGAGAATGTTAGCAGAGGACTACATTCATAGAGGAATTGGTGAAGAAGAAGGTGTTGTGCGGGCCTACTATGATATTATAGATAAGATGGCCGTCTGCGGTAAAAACCTAATGAGCATAATCAGTCCATCTTCTCATGAAAGGCCTTCACTGCTCAATGAGGAAGAGTTTACGGTAGACGAACACACTGCGCACGGAAGATGATAGCTCAACTCAACGTGCAACAGAAGGCAGCAGCTGATTCCATTTTATCAACCGTTGACGATGGTAGTCACCATCTTCATTGATGGTCCTGGAGGCAGTGGAAAAACGTTTCTGTACAGTGCATTGTACCACACACTGCTAGGGATGAGGAAGAATGTGATTTGTGTGGCTTGGACGGGAATTCGCCAATCTGCTGCCGAATGGAAGAACGGTGAGTAGTGCCTTTAAACTCAATATTCATGACAACAATAGGACATGCTCGATGAAAAGGCAGTCAGCAGAGGCCAACACTCTCCGTAACGTGTCCGTCATATTTTGGGATGAGATATCCATGGTGCCGAAGTGGACTTTTGAAGCTGTGGACCTCTTGCTGAGAGATGTAATGCAGAATAATGTGCCGTTCGGAGGAAAATTGATGATCGTCGGAGGGGATTTCAGGCAGGTACTTCCAGTTGTAGAAAGAGGCCGACAAGAAGACCTGGAAGGTGCCTGTATCAAGAATTCTTATTTGTGGCAGCATTTTGTAACATTTCACCTTTCGATCAACATGCGTACATCATCGTCTGATACAGAATGGGCTGAAATGCTTCTTAAGATCGGCAATGGAACATATCCGGAAGACGGGAATGGTCTAATTCAACTGCCCGACGGAATCAAGAGTGATGGGGACTTGGTCACAGAAATTTTTGGAGAAAGAATAGGAGTTGCCGACGTCGAAAATCTAGCAGAGAAAGCAATTCTCGCACCCAAAAATATACATGTAGCCCATATGAGCGAACTCTGTCTTCAGCGAATGCCTGAACACTTAGAAATGAAAACATACAAAAGCGTGGACGAAGCGGAGCACTGTGACTCGGATGATGTCCTCAACTATCCACTAGAATTCCTAAATCAACTGAGCCCCAGTGAAATGCCGCCGCACGAGTTGAGATTAAAGCAAGGGTGCATCGTGATGTTGCTGCGGAACCTCGACGTTGCTAAGGGTCTCTGCAATGGGACGAGACTGATAGTCGATCAGTGCGGCCGATTGCCGGTTTGCGACAGGGAGTAGGAAGAACCAATACATCCTGCTCTCTCGGATTGACAACTACACCTATAGTGGTCTGCCATTCGCCTAAGAAGACGTCAATTCCCTACTCGTCTCGCCTTTGCAACAACTATCAACAAGGCTCAAGGAAAGACATTATCGAAAGTCGGAGTATATCTTCCTGATGACGTTTTTTCCCATGGTCAACTTTATGTTGCGCTATCGAGAGTTCGCAGCCCGTGTCAATCAAAGTGCTCTCTCCACGAGAGAAGGTTCGAAATATATTCTACAAAAATGTCTTATGAATGAGCGAAAACCGAGACTACGAAAAGAAAAGGATTAAAGGCTACAACTCATGTCCGTTCTACATACAGGATACGAAAGGTTAGCCAAAAATACACCAATAGAAAATATAATTTTAATTCAAATGTCACCATTGCATTAAAGCAGAAAGTCTGTTAATGAACGGCTCTGCGCAAGGGTGCCTACAATCCACTCACCATGTTTTTATTGTTAGAGGGGAAGTTTTAATCAGGAAACGCAAAAGAAGATGTATGGTAATCAACAAAAAGGTCGAAAAAAGTGAAACAATAGAACTTCATGCTATGTTGAAGATCCCTTATAGAAAAAAAGAACATGAGTGAAGAAGCGTAGAGTAGGCATCCATCAAAGGTAGAGGGGTGTCACCCTATTTGAATCCACATTGAGCAGAAAAAATACACAATGTTCCATTTACAAGCACAGTCGCGTAATCGTATGAAACGAATATTTCAGAGTCAGTGAAGTGGAGCAGTGACAATTGAGTTCGAGCAAAAATTTCGGAACGGCATGTACAACAAACACGTTTTTCGGAATACTCGCAGGTAAACGCTCATCGAAAAGGGTTCCTACAGAACTGACTACGTTGACTGAAGATGCACTCAGAAAGAGCATTCGGATAGAGTGGTTGAAAGGATTATCAGTCTTTAAGTTGATCCAAAGTTTTCCGAAAGGTACGCGTGACATCAGTGCTCCTACCGACCATCAACACAGTTTTCGGCAAAGGAAATCAGTTTCTTACAGATATAAAAGCATCCTAGGCTCTGGTTGAACTATGTGGCGTGGTGAGGTGAGGAACTGACGCATTCGGCACAATGAAAACTTTTTTCAAAAGGCTGTCTCGATAAATATGACCTGGATTTGAGAAGAAATTTCGGAACGGCATGTGTTTCAAGCATACATTTTTTGAATACCCCTAGATCATTGCCCCTCGGAGGTATTGGTTCTTACAGAGCTGATTGCGTTGACTGAAGGTGCTCCCCAATGGAGCATTCGGGTAAAGTGGTTGAAAGTGTTATCAGTTCCTCAGTTGATCCGAAATTTTCCAAGAGGTATGTGTTACATGAGTATCACTTATGACCATCAACGTACAACTCGCCAGAGAAAATCTGATTCTTGCAGACCCAAAGGCATCCCTGGCACTGGCTAAACTATGTGGTGCGGTGAGGTGAGGAATTGACGCTCTCCGCAGAACTGGAAATTAGAAGAGGCTGCATCGGTGAATCCGGCTATTGAGTTTCAGCGAAAATTTCGGAACGGTATGTACACCAGGCATACGTTTTCGGAACACTCCCAGGTAGATGTCCATTGAGAAGAGCGGTTCTTACAGAACTGACTGTGTTGACTGAAGGTGCTCCCCAATGGAGCATTCGGGTAGAATGGTTGAAAGGTTTATCTGTACATTAGTTGGTCCGAAATTTCCAAGAGGTACGCTTTCGGTGAATATCCCTAACGGCCATCAACACCAGAGGAATTCAGTTTCTAACAGAATTGATGGCATCACTGGCTCTAACTAAATCTATGTGGTGTCGTGAGGTGAGGAGCTGATGCTCTCGGAGGAATTAAAACTTTTTTAAAGAGGCTGCATCGGTAAATCTAACCCGAATTTGAACCAAAATTCAAGCACGGTATGTTTTTTTTAACATGCTATTTTGAACACCCCTATAAGATTCTTTCGGGAAGACGAAACTCTCACTGAACCGACTGAGAACACGGCTCATTCTGAATTATAACTTTTCATGTGAAACGGAATTTTCAAAAAAATGCGCGTCGCATGATTATTGTGGCCCTAATGCCATTATACTTCTGCTATTTTCGTTGGTAAGGAAGGTAAGGTAAGGAAATCTATCTCTCCGCGGATGTGAAGCAATTTCGACCGCCTCACTAAGTCTGACACTTTCGAGTGGGTCAAACTTTTCTAATGTATGAACTCCAGTCACAAAGATTTTTTGTCATAAAAAGTGTTAGTCATTATTAGGATGGAATAGTTTCATTTTATATTCATCAAAAGGAAATCTCAGATTGTTTGTAGCAATCTTTGTCCTTATTGCATAAGAAGGAGAATGCCCGGCGTAGCCGGGCATCACCTAAGAAGGAGGAGAGCCCGGCGTTAGGTGGGCGATCCGACTGGTTAGTAATAAAAGAGATGGAATGAAGGACAAAGGGCGGGGTAAAAGAGGATAGTCAGCAAAACGTCAAAGAGGCAATCGAATGAGAGCAAAGTTCACGGTTACGATCGACAGTGATCATCGAAATCCGATTGGTAGAATCAAACTTATGGGGGAAACGTGCAGGGGAGAACCAAAAAATTACTACCCCAACAGTTGTGTTGAAGTTTGCTTCATCAACGGTATTGATAATAAAAAGAGAAAGAGGCAGCACTTAAAGCTAAATTGACACTAGTAATAACAAAGAGTAATAACTAACAGAGAGCAATGGCACGGAAACGATTTACTAGTGCCACCGCCGACTACTATGTCGAAGGATGAAAAATTAGGAAAAGCACAGATTTTTTATGATTATTGCAGGACGCATATCTGTAGTGAGCCAAAGACGACCACGTTCTCATTGGCCAAGTTACAAGTAAACATGGCACTTCTTCAGAATCAGAATTGTAAAAATGAGATGAATAATGGATATTAAAAACGTAGGTGGACATAACACAAAGGGAACAAGAAAGCTGGAAAAATTGTTGGAAATTGCATCCACTGCAACTCAAGAGTTTACACATCTCGAGAAAGAAATTAATTTTTTCGAGGAGCAACACGACTGAAAAAATGCAACAAAACAGCAGAACGAAGTGAAGGCGGTTGCTATAACTGCTCCAGGGAAAAGTTAGAGATTTGAGTTCCAAAGAACAGAGTGAGGGCCTTTTAAAAATTGGTGAAAACTCAGGACTTTTAAATAGTATGACGAGGTGTTTGTGGAAGTAATAGGTTTCAGAAACTTAGCGGAAATACTAGGTTCATTAAATAACTCACCAAGAAAACGCTCCCAAAAAAAAAAAAACGAAGCCCCACCTTTTTTACGACGGTCCTGTTCCCTTTGACCTAGAGCGTTCAAGTCAAGTAGACGCACAGAAGTCAGGATGGAAGCACTTACGGTGGACGGCAGAACTGCATTCCACCCACAGGGGGCGGGACGTGCGCAAAATTTCCACTTCAGCCTTGAAGCAAAATTTCGAAATCACGGTAATTAGTTGGTTATAAACTGAGTTACTCAACCACACAGGACCTAAGCAGGTCTGTTCATGATGGATGCGGCGCGCACGAAATGTGTCAGGTGACTGTGTCTCTGGCTGGGAATGAATAATTCTGGTCCCATCAACGAATCCTCCAGGTATGAAGAAGATGCAGGCGGGTAGCCAATACAAACAAAAAAAGGAGTAGAGGCCGCCGTCTGCCGGGCGATTCGACTGGTTAAGAACAAGACTGAGAAAAGACGTAAAACACTGTTTATACGAACAGAAGTGTCAAAGAAGTGCTGACAGTGAATTTATGAAGGATATAAACAGAAAATGTTGGGCACGAAAAAAGTTCATTTTAAGACCGGGAAAAGAAATATATAGAAATGCTAGAAAACTTTCTAAAAAAGGACTCCTCATAAACGGGAGTAAAACGGTCCAGCTTTGAGATCTAGGATAAATGTTGGAAGATCCGATGTTTCCGGCAAAAAAAGCTCCCAGTCACATCAAGAGAGTCTCGAACTTATCAGAAATTCCTCAGATGACCCAGTGATGAAAGTCGCACAGATTCGTGGAAAACCCCTACCCAGGGTTTTCAAAACATGATACTATCATTTTTCCAGACGAGGAAAAACGGAAGTCGGGAATAGAACTATTCAGACTGTAAAAAACGCCCCCTTAAGAGGAGCATCTTTCCCGTGAAGCCTTTTAATAATGAGCTCAACTGGAACTGAAATTAGAAGTAGGGAGAAGTAGAAAGTTCAGATAGAACAGTGAAGATCGATCGATGGTTGGACCAGAACCAGCAAAGTGTTGGGGATCAATCCGCCTGCACTTTGAACTTCGAACTGTTCGGTGCCGAAAGAACGTGTGTGATGGCCGATCGAACATGAACGTAGTCAATCGAGAATGTGCAGAATGTGGCTATACGTTTTTTGCTTTACTTTACTCCAGAAAAAATGTTAAAGCTGGAGCTACACAATGAAACTTGTGCTGTTGTCCTCCCAGGCCTATACACTCCTGCATCGTTTGCCAACGTGCTGAGAGAGTCCCGCTAATCAGTTGCCAGGAAAAAGCTAGAACAGTACCCGGTGTTTTCATCTACATGGTGGATTTTTGAGTTTTGCGGACGCAGTATTTATAAAACTGGACTTTGAAGGCGTGCGTAGGTTATTCCTATGGGAACTTCGATTGCGATGCTATTATCGAATGATACTATCCCTGAAGAAAAAGTTGTTCATCTTCACCCACATAGGTGTGGGAGAAGTCGCGTTTCCTCCCAAGCTTGGCGGGTCCATTCAAGTCGAGCAGAAGTGGCGAAAGTTTACCTAGTGAACTTCCCCTAGCTCTTCTCCAAGTTTTTATTCCAGCAATGAGGAGACCTGATTTTAATAATGGTAAAATTCTTGGTGAAGCTGTCTGTATCCGTTGAAATGTCAGTGGTATCTGAGCTATTGAGTCAGGCAGTGGAAGATGTTTCTGTAGCGATAATCTCTAGAAGATCGAAGGATGAGTATACGGGTATTTGAGCATGTGTGAGAAACGAAGCTGGTATGGAAATTACTGAAATGAACCAGAATGGCGGTAAATCAGATAAGCAGCCAAGACAATTATTTCTGCTAAGGAGTACAACACCGAAAGCACTGCCGTGACGATCGTAGTGAGTGCCCCCTCACACCATCTGTTAGCGAATCACAAGAAAAAACAACTCAAAACATTTCTAACGGTACAGCCGGTACAAATAACGCTTCCACTTCATTTCCTAAATGATTACCGGTGAAACTATCACCGTCCACATTCAACGACAGCGGAAATCCAAAGTGGCAGAACAAGTTGGAGGATCGTCATCAATAACAACAATAACTCCTTCACTCATCCTTATGAGAGAAACACTGAATATCGCGAACCACCTTCGACTACGTTCAGTCATATTCATTCCCTGAAGCTATGGGTAGACTAATGTCTCGGTAGCTGTGGAACCCGTACACTCTGATGCAAACAAAATAGAATCGTAGAACCCCAACCTTTCCTCACATCACAGAAGTGAGGAGTACGGCGAGCTTTTGGATTTTTAAACTCTTTCGATAGGTTAATCTCTGCAAAAGTTCGATGTGGCTCGGAGGAATGCTCTTCAACTTACATCGAGCTATATCAGAAATTAACCTAACTGCTATGTCGATAGGAATGTACAGCAACCCCTCCTCCCTAACACTGGTGGGTAAAGAGTAGAGAAGAGTAGACGGCACTGCGAAATTGCAATGATGTCTACAAACGTTTTTTAGCCAGAGGATAAATTTTTTTACCTGAGCCCAAGAGAGGAGGAGCACCGGGTTGGGTGAAATGGTTACCTTGTGTCGGGAACTGGGCTGGTAGAGAATTTAAGCACTAAGTAGCCCACTGGTTCATTTTTCCAAAAGTGAGAGCGGTAGTGTGCTGAGATGCTAATCTATACGAAAGCACTAGTAGGCCCTTAGAGCTGGCCACCCCTTCCGCTATGCTCTCTACCGCCTAGTGTTCAATAAGTGCATTGAACAAGCATTCAGTGGGGAAAACTGGCGCGAACACACAGGAAAAGCGGACCCCGTTCCAAAATGGGACAAACACAAAAGAGGCAAAAGACAAGCTCCTCAGAGACGCCTCTTGGAGCTGAACGCTATACAGAGAGACGGTCGAAGTGCTGTGATTACTACGGAGATCCTCCCTGAATCACATCTTTCGAAAATCTGACTAAGAGCCTGTAGAGATTTCACCCTGCAGTTTTTCTGGGCATTTCACAAAGCCAGTTTTCCTCGAATGCACCCTTCCTCCAGCAGCTGCCAGCGAAAATTATTCGTAATCCCACCGAAGATAAGCCATGTCGCCACGATCACCTACTGCTCACCTTCCTCTTCTTTTTGTCCCACACTAATCTTGTTAGTCGTGTCCATTCCCTTCTTTCTGCGGCATCCTCTACTGGGAGTTGATTTCGGCGAGGGCGAGACTTTGATGCTACCCTCTTATCTTCAGCTGAACAGGGGATGTTTCCATGACCACTCCGACGTATTCGTTTGCGTTCCAGTTGTGTTCAATCGCAAGTCCATCCCAATATCCTCATTTTAGCCCAGTGATGTTGTCTCTCATGATTTTTGCTCCAACACTCGCTGGCCGTAGATCGTGGCAGCACTATTACTCTCTGTAACTTCAGCTCAATTTGCAGATGAGGGACTTGTTCTTTTCCACGTCACGCTAGAGCCCGTTCTCCGCCAACACCTTCTGCCACCTCTACAGCTTGCCCTAAGTTCTTCGCTATTCTCCGCCATCAGGACGATGTCAAGTGCACAGAGAAGGGTTTCACTAGCTAATCCATAGGTCGTTCTCTGGTAACATCCAGTACTATCCAGTGTTACTAGAAAAAGGATCGGGTTCAGAGCTGATCCTTGATGAACACCAGTCTGCAACCCTTGTTAAGCTGTGAGGAATGAGCACAGCTGTTTTGCACCCTACACCCGTACATGTACTTGTACTTGCCAAAGAGGACCAGGTGTTCTCGAGCTTTTCCTTTTCGAGCACTTTTATAGGACAGGTCGCTGTAGAGCGTCGGGCGTCTCCTAAAGGCCCAGTAAGGTCAGGAAGCAGAATCTACGTTTTCCTTGACACTTCGCGATCACTTCTCAAGCTATACAGATGACATCCGTTGTAGAGTTTCTAACACGAAGCCGTACTGCTCCTGTGGAATCGAGACAGACCTGTCCTCCACGCATCTCGCACAGTTCCTTCAGTAGTCACGATGTTCAGGAATCGAGTGAGCCATCCAATCTAATGAGGTTTTCCATAATGAAATTGCACCCCATACGGACCATCACTTCTCCAGCCTTCATCTTCCCTGTCACCTCACAGACCTCACCCTCCGTCCAGCCTGTCTCACCTGGGAGCTGTTTCTGTGGTGAAGTTCACCTATGCTCAACAAAGTTTCCTCCCCTCTTTCGCTTCACCTCACAAGAATTCGTCAGTAGATTAACATTTAACGCAACATTTACCCTAACCGCATATATCAGTACCAAAAAATTGGAACAAATAAGCAAAGGTAATCGGAGCTCGTAAGCAAATATTTAACAACTGCGACTATGAAAGGTATTAGAAGATCGAGAAAAAAGAGTGGGGCCAAGCAAGATTGTGTTGAGCCTAAGTTTAGATCAAGCACAACGGCCTCAGAGATTATTGCAAGGGCTGCATTTGAGAAAAGTAATAGTGATAGACGAATTAGGTCACAAGGCTGAGAAGACCTCAGATGATAAGCATCTAGTGCCGACGGCATTGAAAATATTCTTCGGAATTTTGTCTACGTACCACACTTTATGACAATTTGGTGCTTCAGCCTAATTCTCACCCAACCAAATACTTTGGAGAAAAGAAAGAAAGGAAATAAAGTAGGCAAAGACACAGAAATACTGAAATTTGGTAATCGCAACGTGGGAAAAATGGATGAAATGACTGCCGTGTGTGTACACACGACAATGTTACGTGTTAATATCCTTTGAAAAAAGTTCGAAAGAGTATGGGAAAAGGACAAAAATATAATAATCATAGTTAGTAAAAAAGAATGAAGGTAGCCACCGAATGAGAACAAAGTTCAGAATTGGCATCAATGGTGGCGAACATACCTGGATGGATCGAGACAAAGTTATGACAGAAATTTCAATTCCAATTCCAGTTACCATGAAGGCATTTTGTCGATAGAAACAATTTCCAAGATATTAGTTAAATCAGATTGAAGATAGAAAGTTGAGACATGGGAATAAGGAGAAGAGGTTGGGAGGAAGAAAAGAAAGTCTATTTTGATTTCATTTAGTATGAGTGTTTCAAGTACTGTAATACAGTCACATTTTCCAATTTCCTTGTAAAATAACTTATTGACTTTAATGGTCATGTATTTTTGTATAGTAGTGAGAATAATACTACTAGTTTACTATCAAATGAATTTGAACTCAGACACGCCCTGCACCACCGTAAAGAGGCGTGAAAAACGTTCAACCGTTCATGAAAAAGATGAAACAGTAGAGTTTTACAAGAAGAGATTGAAAGTATGAAAAAAGATAGAAAAAAATCAAAAAAAAAAATCGTCGAGACGGGAAACCCGCCTGGTGGGCAGCATCGATTCAAACAACGGGCGGCCCAATACCTGATTCGGCTGCGTGACCCATGGCTAACAGCCCGCTCCAGGATTATTTCTTGTATTTCTTTAATATAGTATTATTCAGCTGGAAATCGTAAGTCTCTCCTAAGGCGTTATTCCATTTC
>UZAF01000234.1:0-10737 GCA_900617895.1 Haemonchus placei | reverse complement strand
GATCGTATTTGCGCTTATAAGCTTCTCGGCGACCAGCATTAAACTTAGCCGCAGCTCGCCATGCTGCATAAAGAGAGGCAACGAGATTTTGGCGATAGAGTTGAGATTCATCGAACGAAAGAATTGGACGCTGTAAATCATGTTAGATTAGTAAGTCGATATAAAACATCGACCGAAAACTATGAAAAAAGGAGTGTTATTGATACTTGTGTGGACGGAAGTGTTATATATAAATGTGCAGGCTGAAACATAACGTGAACATTGCAGAGCAAAATGGATCTCGTTTCTGTTCTACATGGGCGTCATAAGGACGGATGCCTGAGGCGTTCCCAGGCAACAAAGTGTAGGTTGCTTGGAAAATGCTGGGGTGAAAATAATTGATACTTCCAACCTCTCCCTTGCTTTGACCTCGGCATTGCTGTTGTTTGTGATAATTATGATCTTGTGCCACATGAGGTTTTCAGATGGAACAGTTTATTCAGTCAAACGGCCTAACGTTCCGACGCAGTCGTCGTCTTCAGAGAACTAGTAATTCGAGGTGATTTACACGCCATCCAGTAAGAGTCTTGACTCTAAACTAAAGATTTACTCGAAACCCGTATTTCGCAAGCGACTCACCAAGGTTCCATTCCACCGCTCACGCGGAGAAAATCCGCTGTCGCCACAGGCGACTGTCAGTAGCGAATGAGTCTTATTGCTGTCTCCCTTATACTTGTGATAAGGAATATCTCGTATTATTATTGGAGAATTGATACTGACTGGAAACTCAACGATATCATCAGCGTCGGGGGTGTCGTCCTGGAAACGTACTCGAGGAGTGGCGGCACGCGAAAGAGCGTCGGCCACCACATTAGACGACCCCTTGAGGTACTCGATAGTCACGTCATTGCTTTGAAGTTCGACCACCCATCTTATAGATTATCGTGAGTTTTATTTTGCTTGAATAGGAATGTGAGAGGGCGATGATCGGAGAATACTGTAGTGGGTAACCATATATTGTTGCTTTGAAAAAACGTAATTCTATGTGAGTTGGGCGTCATTTCTGTTGAGAATCTGAGAGAGCCTTACTAAAATAACCTAACCAACTGATTTCCGTCTTGAGAACCATTCTGGAATGCGGCACCCGCCGCATTTTGGCTACCGTCAGTGTGAAGAAAGAATTCATTATCTTGGGGAAACGCTAAACACGGACTGGAGGATAAGAGATGTTTGAGACGCTAGAACGCTTCTTCTTGTTCTACACCCCAAACGAATGTTGCTTTATCTTTGAGAAGGGCACAAAGAGGGGAAGCGATTGAAGCAAAATTCGAAATAAATTTCAGGAAAAAAAATCGTCGTATCCACAAAACCTTTGACAGCCTTGCTTGAAGTTGACGTAGGAAAGTCCTTTATGGCGCGGATGTTACAATCGGGAGAGGGGGGGGGGGGGAATAAACAGAACCTGAGTTCGAGTTCTCACGACCCAAGAAGGTGATATGCGAACCGGGCTATCTCGGTCAGCTTTTTACCAGGCGCCTTAATATTAAAAATACGAAAACGATGAAAAACCTTACGTAATGAAAGTAGGTGACTCGGAAAGTCTGGATCGAAAATAATAATATCATCTAGATACGCGAGACAATTAGACTCAAGCCCAGCAAGAATGCAGGACATGGCCCCAGATAAATATGCACCAGCGTTTTTAAGACCGAAAGGAAGGTAAGATATACCGCGATGTGTTGCCCACCCACATTTCTCCTTACTTTCGGGGGGAAGCAAACGCTACAATACCCTGAAGCCAAGTCCAAGGTGGTATGGTATCTGTGATCAGTAATTTTAGCTAATATGTCCTCGATACGTGGTAAAGGGTAATGGTCCGGGATGGTGACGTCGTTCAACGGACGAAAATCGAGACAAACCCGTAGAGAACCGTCCTTTTTCTTGACGAGGACCGTATCATGAACCCATGGCGTGTCGCTCTCTATGATACGACCAGCGCGAAGAAGCCTGTTAAAGTGTTCATCGAGCTCCTTTTGGAACTTGACGGGATCCAAGGGGCCGAACGCGAGTGGGAGGAGAACTGGTTGTGGTTTTGATGACAATTTCTGGGTTTTCATAAGGTCCTAGGTCGTATGAATCGTTGGAGTGTCTACCGTGGAACTCATAAAAGAGAGCGGCCAGTCGCTCCGTTTGATCATCAGTTACCTCAGCCTGAGAGAGACCTACTATACGAGGAGAAACATCGTGGAAAGTGGATGGCGAAGGTACCACTTTCCCTATAAATGGGCGATGTTGATTGGACCGAACGGTGCACAGGGGAGATGAGCAACGATAAAGGGGATCGCTGAAGGGATGTGCTGGCCTCTATACAATGCCTCAGGTTTGGAGGTTGGGTTGGCAACTAGTATGGAGGCACGACCTGTATTCATTACTGCTGGGGTTACCATAAGAGATTTATCACGTAGTCGCTCGTCCTGCGTTGTAAGCATAAGAGGAGCATCATGATCACTACCCGCAAAACAAAAAACAAAAGCCTCGAAAGAGGGAGAAAGGATAGTGGTTTCCGCTACGCGGACGGTCACTGGCTCGTTGTGTGTGGACTCGATATCATTAGTGGTGGCACACAAAATTTTGACAAGGTCGCCAGCCATCGAGAAAGTCCTGTTACCGTAGTTGATTGTACACGGGGGAAGCTTGTGCAAGAGATCGTTACCGAGGATAATGTTGTATACCTCAGCTTCTCCCCGTATACAAGCAGATTCAGAGAAATAAACAGTGTTCGAAAGATAACGAAGCAATTCCGAAAGCAAGAGGAGCGCATCCAAGAAGAGTTACTAGCATTCCAGCCATATCGACGGCACTACTTAAATCACTTCGAAATAGTTCGAAAACACCGAAAAGGGGTGCTGTACATTGTGGTAGAGGTTATCGTTATAGAAGCTCCAGTATCTACTAAGGCCAGAACCAGGATACCGTTCACCTTAATGAGAATCTGAGCAATAAAGAAACGGTCTCGATCCGATAAGTGCAGAACTTTAATGGAGCTTATGGAAGCACGAGGAGGCCATGAGGAAGTAACGTCAATTTTCACCTGAGCCAAGCTCGTACAATCAAGATCGGGGCGAGTTACGACAGAAGACGGAAGCGCGATAGTCCTCTGTAGGACTGTAGGTGCCTCCTGGGTGCGCAACCCACGTGCGCGCATGAACTGTTCTGGAAAGGCGGGCAAAGCGCCCGGGTGGTAAATATCACAGTACAGTACGATAGCGGTTCTGAGCAGCCCGAATGAAACGCAAAGTGAACAAAGAGAAACCCAGATATCAAAGGCAGACCACGAGCTATAAAAGGAAACAAACAGGAAGAATGTAGAAGAGAACGCATTATGAGTGGCAGTGGAAGATGATATAGAAGTAGCGACTGATGAAACTTTCAAAAAGTAATCTAATCTAAATTGATGACCAAAACTCAGTTTATTCATGGTGTTGTACTAATTCATAATGATTTGTGAACGAGACTGTGGAAAATTGTAAGAGGGAGGCTAAAGTAGTTGCGCAGGATAGCTATAGATAAATACTGTCGTTGTACAACTTTAATACCTGCCAAGCGTAATACACCAACTACGATATCCTTTATTGGGCGCACCTCAAACTTGGGTAATTAAACCTTTCATAAGATTAACTACAACAACGGTAACAATAAACAATAGGTAAACACTAGGCGCACGATCTTCAACGGCAATGAGAAGTCAGATTATGGAGACCAATAACTGATACACGTATAACAGTCAAAAGAGAGTAAGTCAGAGAAAAGAACTTCAAACAATACTACATCAGAAACAACTACAGTAAAAACAAGTACAAAAACAGTACCGGTAATTAAGGAGATAGAATGAAGAGAACATGTATAATAAAAAGAGAGGGCGCAATAGAAACGAATAGTCAGGAAGAATATTCTGGAATGAACAACACGGGGGATAGTCGGGAGCGGCGCGATGACATGTGATCCCGTAGACGGTGCGCTGCGATCCTATATATCCCTCGTTTTCCCGCGCACTGGGCGCGAAATCAATCGATCGCGGCTTGAGAGCCGCGATAGAGGCCAACGACAGAGTCGTTGAAAGTTGAAGGAACTGCGATCTGGCAACCTGGGGGGGGGGGAGGTACCGCCTGAATATCGCTCGAAATAGCATCAAATTTGTAGTACGCTTGAGCATTATAAAAAATAAAAGGGCGAAACGTTCAAAGAAGCGATTGGACTTGCATCAGGAGAAAGCACCAAAATAGACGGATTAGAGGCTAGAAAATTTCGACCAGAGGCTTAGAAAATAAGAGGCATTAAAAGGAGTAAGACGAAACAGGCACGCAACGATGTATTTAACCTAAACCGCTGCCAATCGAAGCAGCGGCAACACCGTTTCGGCCCAGTATCTGGGACTGCCGAGCGAGGGATACGGGTAATAGGTGTGATGGCATAGCCCTGGTCCGTTAGGATGAGTGGAGCTCCGCAATTGGAGTCGAGTATAGCGTCACGCCAGGACAAGGCAAACTCTTCAGAGTGTACCCATACCTCACCCAATCTTCAGTCTTTCATTTTCATCACAGGGATGAAGCGGCAAAGCTCCCTATTGTTATGAGTCCACCATAGCATGGATCCATCTTTTAGTTAGCAATGACCTGCCTCATAGGAGCATTTAGCGAGATTGCCCACAGGGGAGTTGAGTAACTCGGAACCGTGACGCATATGTACCATGGTTGGTATCAAGAGGCAATTGGATACTGTAACTGCCTTTTCTGCACAACAGCCAAATGGAGCGGACGGCCAGTCAATGGCCAGAGTATTGGATGTCGACCATATGTTGCCTGCTCGGGACATATCTCAATGTTCGCATCGATGGTGTTGTGTCATAAGTTGGCAGGTTCCTGGGAAGCTACGAAATATGTTTCGGTGTGATTTTCAAACCTCGACTCGGAGAGATTGACGGAGAACGTCACTGCATGAGTAATAATTTTACAAAGACTAGCAGATGTATCATAACGTACGGTATTGGGACGACAAACACGCAGTGAAAGAGAAGGGGAGCAACATCGACTTTAGGTAGAATATGAGAGCAATTATACGACAGAGGGATTTGTGCAATGGTATCGCGTCCTTTGGGCAAAGCCAAGCTGAGGTGGGTACGGTACCCACGAAAATAGCACAAAAGCATACAAATAGGCAAAAAAAATTTACATGAGGAGAGGAAGGCGTAGAAGATAAGGAAGAGTGACCGAAAGTTGATATTGCCAGTTCCTCACTACGTTTAACTAACGCGGTAATCCTGGCATCAGACTGTTGTAAGGCAGGTTCATTATCACGTAAAGAGAGAGTGAGTGCTTTAATCTGTTCACGCTCCTGCGATAACTCAATGTCAACTCGACGGCGCGAATCAGAGTAAAGTCGAGAATAAGAAAGGCGAGAAGGACTCGAGAAAGTACGGTCATGCGAATAATTACGTTGAGAAGGTGTACCTGTGTCCTGTCGGGAACACCGTGGAGAAAAGCAATAACGAGAATAGTGGCCTGTTCCACCGCAATTATAACATGAAGTAGACGCTGCTCTTTGTGGAGGTCACAGAATATCTCTACCAGGACTTCTCTGGAAATTACTTTAAGAATTACGGTTGGAATTGAAGGTAGTAGAAACTGTCGTGATCTGTTCAACGCGTTCCGGAGGGGTGCTGCGGCCTTAAATTCGACGGGTTGGTGCGGGAAGGACGGTCGAACAGGCCGATCCGCGGTGGCTTCAGCCAAAAGTTGTTCGACCATCTGGGCCTTAGTTACCGTCTGTTCGAAGAATCGGGTTGTCAAGCTTCACATAATAACGAATATCCGGGCGCAACCGGACCACGAACCCCTTTAAAGTCCCCTCCTTTTGGCTCGATGAATTCTGGCTTGCTCTTGCAGCGCGGACTAAGAGGAGCAAACGGTTTGCGAAGGTAGAGAAGGATCCGCCAATTTGTTGCTGGCAGCTCGCCAACGACTGTGTTGTGAGCCCTCGCTAGAGCTAGATTACGGTGTTGTGAGCCCTCGAATGATCGTTTAAGGTGAGCCACTAAAGTGCCATAATCGTTGCGCTTCTCCTCGATAATTCTTTGACCTTCTCCCTGGCGACCCCGTTCAGGTGACCTATTAGATAGTTCTTTTGTTGGGAGCCAGAGGAAAACTGCATTGGGTCATTCCTTGTTGCAGTAAACGGGACAACCCTAGGGATGGGACCTGGAGTGAGAGTGGCTACCATAGGTATAGCACTAATTATCATTGACCGCGGCAAACGACTGATTAACGTCAGAGAGTAAGAAGGAATTACTCTGTTGATCCGCTGAGTCAGTTGTGCAAAGTCAGCCTTGGAGTCGTAACGGACTTCTTCCAGGGCAAGGACTGTAGCGTCACGTAAGGACTCAGCGTCCCTACCGCGAACATTTGTCTTATCATCTAGGTACGACAATGCGTTGGCAAGATTTTCGGAAGCAGTGACCTCAGGAACTACTCCGGAAAATGGGCCATCTGCCTAAGCATCCACCGGGGTGGACTGAGAGCGGATCGTTGGTGGACCCATGAGAACGTTAACGAGTAAAAAAGTAGCAAAAACGAACACAGAACGAATGTAATGGATAAGGATATGATTAATGATCATCCACGTTTGGGTGCGGCAGGCCAATCAGGGGCGGACTGCCTACCGTAATCCGGAAAGGGCAGGGAATTCAAATCGGAGACCGATGATCAGCAAAGATGATATGGGGGATCAGAAAGTTCATGATTGTAATGTTGCCGATTCAAGAAGCAGATAGGTATGTTATGCGATAGATATGCTACCTGATGAGAGATCGGAAGTGAGATAGACATGCGAGCTCCCAAGGAATAACAAATCTTAACGACATCGGAACGTATGGTAGGAATGTTATGTCATGGAAACAACATGTGCTTAGGCGAACTGAGCGATAAGTGATCGTAAAGATCACCAGTGAATCGTGCGAAAAAGAATAATTATCCTTTTCAAAGGAAAGAAGAGAAGATGGAAAAGAGAAGAATCCACTGAAAAGAGAGAGAGAAGATGGGGAATAGTAGAATTCTGTGGAGTAATAAAAGTTCAAAGAATATAAGGGTCTCTAACCATGTGACGCGATGGACGGGCGGTTGAGCGGCTTCCAAAAGAATCGAAAGTACTCAAAATCGATCCTATTATCGAGGTAAAAATTCCACCTCACGCACTCAAGTATCAGGCGTTCTACTTTGGATGCACCAGGCACGCACAAAGAGCGGCGAGCCTTTATCATGTTCGCGCAGCCGCTTCTCATGGTATCGTCTAGAAGACGATAGGTATAAACATTACTAATCGACTAACCCAAGTTCGCAAATAATAGAACTAAACAGTGGAGGACGATATGTGACTAAAACAAAGGATACCTTCTAAAAGGACGTTCGCGATCAGCTAGGCTGAAAGTACTGGAACTCTGAGCACAAGAGGTGAACCCAGGAAATGAACGGATTTTCTGCATGAACTATTCTCGATAGGCGGGGAACCGGCCGAAGAAACAAATGAAGCATTATACATGTAACGGACTTACGCACGGTTTACTGATCATTTATTTTTGTTTTTTGTCTTTTCAGTGTTTTTTTTTTGTTTTTTTTTCCTTTTTTAGAGGTATACCTGTTCAAAGTACCACTAGAGCTCATTTAAGGACCAACTTAACGCCGCAAAACTTGGCACCACAAACTCATACCTGACACCACGAACTTTTGACGCCAACATCACATCAACTTAAGAGGCCTCAAAACACTTCGACACTGCGACACTTCGACACTTCGGCGGTGACAACTTCTAATGTCACTGTCCACTTGGGTGCACCCTAAGCACCTGAACTCACAGCATTTCGAAACATCCCTGGCGAGACAGACTCTACTTCTCAACTTCACTTGAACAACCCTTGGCCGGAACTATCACTTAAAGCTCAAACGACTGCTTAGACCTTAGTCAAGGGTGCACGCAATTCGAATTTTTGAACGTATAAAGAATACCGTATTCCCCGCTTCTTTTGATCGCTTCTGGAAACTTGTTGACGTTCAGGAGGCGGTTCACATGCCAGCTGCGCTAGATTAGCTTTGCAGACTCCCTCCAAAAAAGAACGGCAGCTGGGAAAGACTTTCGATACTTGCTTGATATTACGGCGTTCCCTACCCTAAGTCGACCGAAGATGGCGAAAAATCTTCTCGACGCGAACAATCAGTGGAAAACCTATAGAGTGGCCCCTCAGAAAGGCTCACACAACCAAAGCGGATCGCTGCTACCCGTAAGCAAGCGCACCCAGCGGAAGGTGCGGTCGCCGAGATCGGGAGTGCGACGTTAGTCACGACTGACATCACTTCGCGTCGAGGTGCGAAATGACCTCAATCGTAACTAACGTACTCTTAATTACGCGCCCCCACCCCCTTGATTGTAACTAAACTCATCTTACTTATGAGGGTGATGGCAATGATGAGAAGTCAGAAAATGAAAATTCAAGAAAAGCAGTTTTTCAACGTAAAATTTTCATGGTCTTTGGTTTTAAAAGTTCTATTACCATAGGGAATAGAAAAATTCGAGGGTCATAAAAATGAAGTCCGAGTAAGGTGTGAAAAACATCCTTTTTTTTCGAATGTCCATTCATCTGTGATACCAAACAACATTTACTGAAGCGACGTAGTTGTTTGATATTGGGGCATCCCCTGTTCGCAAGATCATTAAACGCCCCCGGCCGATCAGTTGAGCCATTTCACACTTCTCATGGAATATTACAATACTTCAGGCTAAATTCAGCACAATGATTAGAGGTCATCAACTACTATTCGTGCTGGTGGGTGAGTGATTTATAATCAACTATCTTGCCTAGAAGCTTACTATGTATTCTGACGAC
The DNA here is from genome assembly GCA_900617895.1 of Haemonchus placei. Lineage (NCBI taxonomy): Eukaryota > Metazoa > Nematoda > Chromadorea > Rhabditida > Trichostrongylidae > Haemonchus > Haemonchus placei. The sequence continues at coordinate 1,829 of UZAF01000234.1, read as the reverse complement.
CTTTCTACTACTTTCGAGATTTCACGGGGTACTCTTCAGCTTCAACGCATCTTTATTCCGCACCCCCACCCTTTTACTATGCTACTTCCGTATCGACACAAACTCCACCAATACAGCTCGTAACCGCACCACAATCATTATACTATGCTGCTTCCGTACTTACCCAACCTCCGCTAACGCAGTTCCAACCCGCACCGCTGCCCTTGTACTATGCTACTTCTGCACCAACCCAACCGCTCCGACCCATACCGCAGCTTTCACTCCATAATACTTCCGCACCAACCTTTACTCCGCTTCCATTATTGGAATTTTTTTGTGGAATTTTCTATCATCCTCCATGGTAATAAAACTTTTCAAACCAAAGACCACGAAAGTTCTACGTCGAAAACTAATTTTCTTGAACTTCGATTTTCTCACTATTCTCACCATTGCCATCACTCTCATAAGTAAGATAAGGTTAGTTACGATCAAGGGAAGGCGCGTAATTAAGATGATGTTAGTTACGATAGAGGTCACTTCGCTCGGCGCGAAGTAATGTCAGTCGTGACTAACGTCCCACACCCGCCAAGATCACCTTGTCCTAGCACCTCTTGAGTAATAAGAATTCATCTTTACAACATGAATACAACATGGGCCAATAAAAGAAGCAATAAAGGTTGGTGGTTGGGTTATGGTTTAATTACCCAAGTTTGAGAGCAGACATGGCCGACGCAATTCGCGGTATGTGGCAAACAGTCGTCAATACTAAGCGATTCTATACATGAATCCTCATAAACACTTTGGACGAGCGAATATTTGTCGTGCTGCTCTTGCAACTCATGTAGGAATCTATTTTCTGTTCAGATGGAACCAGAAAAGAAAGGCCAGAAACCTTCAGAAACTTCAAGCAGCAGAACGTGTGAACATTCTTAATGACGCGTGGCTGGTACAGGACATTAGGAGTTGAAAGGATACTAGTGAAAATCGCTTTCGGCATTGTAGCGGATACGAATAAATTTGGAGTCGTTAAAAAAAAGATGGCGAGATAAACATAACAAGTGATATGCGAAGGAGACTGATGATCGGAAGACAGGAACTTGTATCTCTTCTGGAAAGGACAGGGAATTGCCCCAGATGGAGAACCGGACATCGGCTGCAGCACTCGGTCCGTGCAGCCGGTAGACTCCTCAAGCTTCCTCCTCGCCGCTAAGTCACGCTCTGAAAGAGGAAGCTGAGTCATCAGGGGAACATTCCTAGAATCTTCATATGCTAAAGTCCCTTACAACAGGTTATAAGACATCTTGGAAGAGGGCACAAAAGTTCACGAAAAGAGTTCTGTTCTACAGAAAATGTATCCCTGTTGCCCAAAGAAAAGATTAGCTGAGTGAATTTGAACTAGAATGGAAATATTCACCGTCCCGGATCCCCGTTCCTACATTCATGAAGGCTCTTCGTAAAGCTCTCTCTTTCGACGGTTCGTCTCCTTTTTACAAAACTTTCCTTCCAAAATGTCATATAACCTCTTTCAAACAACGTATATTGTCATCTCTCGCTTTACTTTCGGATCTTTCATGGGCGCGGACACTCTTAATATCACCTCTTCCAATAGCAATTCAAACGAAGCGCCAAAATAAAGCTACAGTAAAGTGGTGATGAAGTAAGTCCCTGCAACCAACTAGATTCAAAGAGCGGGCAGCTTGTCAAAAACTCGCCCGGCGTTTTTTCAGAGTGTAGGTGGTCTGGAGGGTGTGTGTGTAAAAGTGTAAGAAGAACATCAACAACAAAATCAGACAAACCCTACATGTGAGCGGTTGCGTCGCGGTTTCGCGCTACAGCACGTTATTTTGGGG
>UZAF01000233.1:0-10752 GCA_900617895.1 Haemonchus placei | reverse complement strand
TTTTTTTTACCTTGTTGGATGCTTCCCTTACTAGCAGCTCCGGGTAAATCGCATATCATCGTCTTCAACGTAAGTACCTCTCGATCAGAGATCGCCGCGTAGTATGACGAAGACGATTATGATTACTGGATTGCTTTTAATCACCCATCATCCCATAGGATTGCTCTCCCGCACGCTGCGACCTTCTCCATATCGCCCTGCATGAGGATTTGCAATGTGTGCGGTTTTTCTACCTTTCAAATAAAAAGAATGGGTTGCAGCTTATGGTTTTACCTTCTTTATTACTATTTCAGAATGTCCCATTTTCCATTTCTTTGGTGTAATGGCTTGCGGTTAAGAAAACTGGCTACCAAGGCTTCAGGGACAGGAAAAAACCTTCCCCATTGGTTTTACTATGCGTTGGGTTTCTGGTCAGGAGCTGCTTTAATTACAGTCGCTTTTCTTACGTTTACTAGTAATCAGTTCCGGAGAAATGTTGCATAATACGGCTTGGGATACGTGAATAGAAGCGGCACTTATCGCCTACCTACCATATCCCTCTCGGTCCTAAATTTCTACATAATTTTTCAGAAGACACCTTTACAATTAAGAGTCGTTTAGATACAACTACAATATTTTCCGCGTACTTCTTGGTACTTTTACCCTTTCGTGACCTCAATTTTTCAATTTTTGTGAGGAGTTTCCACGTTCAGGAGTCTTTTATCATAACAAATCTTTGCATAAAGCCACTGAGGGGCGATGAAAGGCGCAACTCGCGCTGACATGATTTATGATTGTTTATTTCAAAAAATGGAGTCACTGATGTGAGCGCCGAAATATCAAAATAAAAACAACAACCGCAGTGAACCACAAAATGGGACTCACCTTATGTCATTTCCTTTGTGGCAGTAAGCAAGGGTATCGTGGCGAAAGAGGGTTTTGGACGAGTTTTCTATCGTTGTTGTATACGATGTGCAATCGCGTAACTATTTGGCTGCGCTAGTCTTGCTCCCAATGCTGTCGAACGCAACTAATTATTATAATACTACGTTGCTCCACATTACATGTATGCAATATAGTCCGGCCCACAGTGTCGCCTCCTTTAGTGGGCGTTTTTGACAAGAGGTAAGGATAGGGGCGTTCCAGACAAATCATGAGATCTCAGTGCGCCTTTTCTGGGCCGTTTTCAGTAGTGGAAACGTTGGACCTCGTCTCTAGTGTGGTTTCCCAATGGGTAATCTGCAGTACCAACTTTGGAGTAGATTTTATATAAAAGTATTAATTAATACGAGGGATTAAATAGGTGAGGCTTATGTGTCTGAAAGTGATGGAAGAACTGAGACATTCGGTTGTAACTAGCTAACATCTTCATTAGGCTAATAATTAGGTACAGGGATGTTTGTATATATAAAAGACTTGACTATAGTCGTTATGGAAACGCTCCTTTCGCAGGCTCTGTATTGAATAATCTCATTGAAACCGTCGTCTAATCGAATTCATTTGACATATTGGGTACCGGGAAGGTACTCGATGTGAAGTTCTTATAATCGCATTCTCCTCTTGCAAGCTGGCTATGTGTGTGTATGATTGCTTTTTGAAGTAACCGACAAACGCCTATCGCAATCGTTTTCATGCATAAAACACCTCAAACTGCTATGTGGCCCGTGTCCGCCGTCCAAAGCAGTCAGTCAGCCAGCTCCAACCAACCAGCCAACCAGCTCGAGGCGCAGCTTTGAATAACAACCAAGTCGTTTACATCGGAATTACCGTTTTTCTACATTCGTTGCTAGGCTTCATCGACAAACGAGCCCGAGAATATCTCGATCTCGGTCATGTGGTTTGGATTTGAAGCTTGGACGAAATGAAAAAATCCCATCTGGGCTTTCGCGATTCCTTCAGATGAAGTTTCCTACTCAAGGAATAACTATGCTTTTGTTTTTCTAGTAATTTTTGAATTTGTCTTTTTAAAGGTTCTTCGGAATGGAAAACATAGCTATTGATCCCCTGAACAATTTCCAGTCCAAGAAGTTCATACTTCCCGCGATATTCCTCTTTTATTAGGTGATCCTTTGCGTGATGAGCGCATACTATGGTAGACATGATGGAGATTGGATTTCTTCGATTCATTTCCGATGATGTCGTCATCTGAGGGCTGCCCTTCTTCTTCTACTTCGTCTTCCTCACAGTCTCGGATCCCAGACCTTCACAAGTGCATATGTACTGCCCGTTTCGTTCATTACACATTTTCTAGCGCCCATGACATCATAATGTGGTTTTTCGGCTGAGATAGTATAGACGATAAGCATACGAATGATGGATCAGATGTCGTGATTCGGATTTGGTAGGTCTTCAACCAGACCCTTCTCTATTAAATGCTAATTCAATGTTTTATGGGAGCTGTCAGGTTTTTCTTGTAAATTGACTATATTGTGACTGACTTGTGTCTCCCAATCGCTGTTTTCCTAGGGATAATCTGGGCAGAATGGCGTCAATGGGTAAATTTGAAACCTCCATCGGAAAGGAAGGAAAAGGAGCCAAACATGCTGCTTGGACCTGGAAGTTCATTGAGTTCCCAATAGCATTTACAGCAGTTCTACTGTCCTGTAACCTGTGGTAGAGTCCGGGACACGGTAGGGGTAGATGGTAATGTATTTTGAGAACCCATGGAGAAGTATGGTACATTCAAGGTGCTGAACGGCCGTAAGCTCATCTCAACTTGGCCTTACGAACGAGATTCTGATACTGGTTACTACAACATTGTTTAGACTCATTTTCTGACTCTGAGCCAGCCTCGAGCCTATCTGGCTTCTGAGTGCCTAAATTGCTCTGGTCTCGCTCGAGCCACGGCTCCGTCAATGCAAAGATGCCGCCTGAGCAGTGTCGAATGGAAGTTGCCCAACTTTTTCGTAGTTTGCCAATCCCTTCTCTACGTCATCGTCTTTTTTTTTCAATGTCTGTGTTTCTTTGACACTATGAAAAACTCCCTCAATTAGCGGTTGGCTGCGGTTCTGCGCCCGTTCGGATCCCTTGAGAAATCTCACGAATCAGCAGACGACACAACGCATAGGCTAAAAAGCGGCCCAACGGACTTGCAAGTCACCTCAGGGCTGCACACAATTTTTCTATTCCTTGCCCAATTTCATCTCCGGTTTCCTTGAATTTCATCGACTCCTGTGTTGCTGATTGTGTAAATGGTCGCCGACCAACGCGGATGGCACTTGGCTGGTTGGCTGTCTGTCTGGCTGTCTGTCTGTCTGGCTGGCTAGCGCCGAGGTGCAATAATCCACCGCTACCAGCGCATGGATAACAACATGTCTATTTTATGGTATTTTCATTGTGACGACATTGAGGCCGTTTAAACGGCGGCTCTTGAAAAGACCCGTCATAGCTGCTGACGTTGGGCGGCGCATTTTGGGTTCATTCACTGCTTTTCAATGCTGTACCTTATCGAACAAAGCCCCATAATCACCCCTATTGTCAATAGAATTTGTCTTCAAAATCGTCAATACTGCATTCTAAACACCTAGAAGCAACCATTGGGATTCGCCTGGGATGGGTTCAACAACTGGAGAACACTTAAGCAATAATATCAAGTAGTTAAGGGGTATAAGGTTTTCAGGGCTTGGGTTTAGGAATCCGAAGCACGCCGTCAAGGGATAGTGTGGGTGCGGTTAGCTCGTGGGTCTGATTCACTTCGATACCTACTTTACCCAGTGAAGATTTAACTCTGTGGATTACCCATCCTACCTCCTGATAAGGTAATGCTTATGTTCTCTGTGATGTTCTGATTAGGTCTGGGTCCCGTCCCTCTTCACAGCTTTTTCTGTCCCGGAACGGGGAAGGAATGTTTTCCAGCGCTTTCACATTGTCTGTGATCTACGGATCCTGTTCTTACAGATTCTAATTTCATTGTTTTCCTTATCCAACCAAAGGAACTTGTCCCAGATGAGGTGTTGGGTGCTCGCCCATCAACATTGACTCCCATAGTGGTCTAAACGTATTTAATCCCCTAATTTTTATTTCATTTCGTTCTCGGATTGGCTTTTTGCATACCTCAAATGCTCTGTTTTTCTGTTTGAGAGTGAGAGAAGCAAATTTTCACCATAAATTCCGGCCTGATGATCAATCCGTCAAAGTTTTTGAATGCTTATTTATTCATTTTACATATTTATTAACTCCTTTATTTGATGAACACTAGGAAATTATTATTCGAATATATTCAAAGTAAAATGCATTTTTTATTATATTTCTATTTTATTTGTTTATAATCAGTTGATTACTCATTCAAATATGTCGGAGTGGATCAAAAGGGAAAGACCATAGCCAGAAGTACCAAATACCAAGAGTAAAAATTTCAAATAAAGTGGGAATTTGGCAAAAGAAAAGATTATTCTCTATTTTCCCTTTCACTTTTCTACGTAAAAAGAATTAAATTCATGAATAAATAAACTCGAAAATTAATAAATAAATTTCAACTAGATCATCATTTTTGTTTGCTTTGGAGAATCACTTGTTGCAGGAGACCCAGAAGTGGGCATAGCCCGATTTCTCACTGGACCGGGGGAGAGTTCTTGAAAAAAAAAAGAATTCTTGCACTCACAATGAATGTTTCAATACAGTCGGCCGTCGTTTATTTTGTCAATTACAATCCGTAAATAGCTACGGTAGGCCAAAAGTTCTTTTTGCATCCCACCATCACCAACTTAGGAACCAATTTTCGAAGCATTCTTGGCTGTGATTTTCAATTTCACCCTTCTCTCACATGTCCCACAATGAGAATTCCTTTAATCGACCTCATTTCCCTACTAATATCCTGTACTTTTGGCAAGAACTTAACCAATGTCAGTTCTTTATGGCACCGTGACGTTGGCTGTCATTTCCTTACCATTTCGTTAGGGTTGAAGTTTGATCGGTTAGTCACAGGTTTGTTTTGATGCTCTCAGACTTTTAAAAGGGTGCTCTTATCGAAATGTCGGCCTAGTGGAGTTCATATATTAACCTTGTGAAAAGTTCAAGCCACGTGCATCACATCAACGCCATTTTCTGGGCTATCGATTCCAACCCTCCTGAAAGTGCAATCTAGATAGGCTCTATTCTTGCGGAAATGGGATTCTTTCAGAATATTTTACATATGCGCTTCTAGCCGTTGTTTATTCCGAAGAGCTTTGCCTTTTCTCGTATTCCTTACATGCTTGTGGGAATTTAGTTATAGGTAATACAATGATTTGTAATAAACCCCCTTGCCTAAGAAAGAGCACAGACATAATCACGATCTCGATTCAACTTGAGAAAAGCATCAACGCCGCAAGCGCATTTGATTAGAGTACCCGGGATATGTAGAATGGACAAATTCTGAAATGGGCGGAGCTACCCGGAGGGGCGTGGCAGCCTGAAAAGGTATGGTAGCGAATAGGTTGTCAACATAGCTTCGCATTAGGTGAATTACTTTTAGCTGCTCTTAAGCTTTTCTCACACATGGTCAGCCCGCTTGGGAGGATCTACGAATTAGAACACCTTGACGAGAACAGGCAATTTCAAACCCCACAGAGTTTTGCGAAAGTCCTGAATTGCCAAAAAATTTGGGTGATTGAGACAAAAGGAGGATTTTAATCGTTCTGGAACTCATCGTTGTAGGCGAACCTGAACAACTGTTGTATTTTGGTTTGGATAAGGTTGTTCTTGCATCACTTGGATCGATTTTTGGCATTAGAAAAACCTTTTTATTTTTTGTGTTCGTAGCATCCTGCAGACAACAAATGAGCTTAATAATTAGCGCAACTATCGCTTTTATATTGTATCCAAGACATTGTTTGAGATGAGGCTTAGGGGATACCACAGCACATCGGAAAGGTTTATGAAATATTCGATCATTCCCGCGGGAATTACTTGAAAAACGTACTTTTTCATGGCCATTATTGAAAGACGACGTAAATCGAAGTATGAGGAATGACGTTGATGCCCACTTCCCCTTCAAATATTACCCCCAGATTTCCAAGAAACTTGAGTCATAGGGCGTATATTAAAATGACTGTCTCATAAAGATTTACTGGCTGTGTAAGCTTGGTCGTTCTACAAAATGACCCCATAATTTTAATGGTAATTGTTAAATACTTTTTTCTTAATTTCCTGAAAATCACATTTATTAGTTGCCCTTTTGTAACGCCAATGTAATTGCAGAGATATTGAGTTAGGGAACATTCTAGCAAATGAACTATCAAATAACGACCCTATTCACAAGTACGAGAGGCCTTTACTAGTTTCTTATGACTTTATTTGTTGGCTGCTTTGATGTTACCAGCTCGCGTTTATACTAAGCGTAACAAGTCTGCTCAAAATCAATCGATTTTCATGTTTTCTTCATCTCCACATAGCTACATATGTCTGCGTTTCTCCATCCGTATAATTCATCATACATTTCTTCAACACTATCTACAGGATTCCAATCACGTTACGCGACGCAGTGACGTGTGTGATTACGGTCACCGGTGGTTACCGTATTTCCCATACGAAAATCACAAATCATAGCTGCTGTTGCTAGCCCGAAGACGAGCATGCACCTGTTGCTGTACAAACAACACAAATGTCGGCCGCTATACCTAAACAGCTTATGATTGTATTGCAAAATGGGTCATACAAGGTAATATCGATCGGAGGATTTTTAGAAAAAAATATAATTTTGTAATATTTTTTTATAAATTTAATTTTTTAATTTTTTGTTATACAATGGAGGGGTGGGGGTTCTCTTTAAAAATCATCAGAATGCATTTTACTTGACCATCTGTAAGGTGAGTGCAATTGTGGATATTTTTGTTTACCATTACTGTGGCTGTAGCGAGAAAATCAATATCCATGTTTTCTAGGTGCTCTCGCTGGGCGCCGATGTGCTGCCAGAGTACAAACTGCAGCCGACGCGCATCCACCACTGCACCATCGTGCATTACAGGTAGAGTTCAATTTAATTCTATCTGTTGGTGGGATCAGATTTACAGAATTTATCCCAAGCTATTTTACTCCCTAACTTCCGATTTCCGATTCCTATGCCCCTGACGTTTACGGTGTCGTCAGAGTACCGTTTCTTGGCAAAACAGTTACCTTTGCATTGAATTGCTTCTTTTTGAGCCGACATTTCGAAAAATACAATAATTATTTTATTCTGAAAAAAAGATCTCTTAAGATCAAGAGAAACTGTTTCGTTTGCTGACTCTGACTCATTTTTTCGAAAACATTTCTGATTTTTAAATTCCCCAAATATAAGTCATTATTTGTGTTTAATGTTTATGGTATATAAGATGATTTTACTGATTTTGTATATCATAATGAGCAGAAGCTCTACGCTGCTTCCAAAACTTTACCGAGAAGTAAAAAAAAAAGCAGAAAAACTTCCCAGAAACCTCGCGATTTTTTGCCCTCCTGGAGATTTTTGACTTGGAAATGGGTTGCTTTACAAAATAGCTGGCTTACTTGGACTGAGTGCTGTAAAAAAGCGCTACTTTTTAGTCAGTTTTTTTTCAGTCAAAGAAAAGGGAAAAGGGCTCGAAGGAAGGAGGAAGAGGACCTAAAAAAATACTTATGGTGTCGGAAAATTTATAATTTATTTGTAGTTTTTGAAGTGTTGCCATGTAATGTATGTATAATACTGAACAATCCGGGAGTTTACCATGAAATTCCCACTCTGAAGCAGTAGATTACTGGTACGCCTCATGCTGCTCTTACTAATATCGCCTAATTGCCTAACAAAGCATCCATTTTGCTTTTTTAATATGCCCATTAAATTCATTTTTTCATAGCCAGCAACCGCACGGAATGGTATTTTTTCATAGAGACCTAGTGTCCATTGAAAGGATGAGAAAGTGTTTGGAGACTGCTGGGAGAAAATGTTTCATTCCGGAGAAGCCTATATATGACATCGTGCGAAACCAAAATCGGCCAGGAAATAGCGCAGTGAGGGTCGAAGTTTCGTTCAGAACACCCACTTTTGTCAGAACCGCCCATTGATGAGCATATAAGATGTGGTGCCGTTGCTCAAAGCATTTCTAATCGGTATTGATCGATAGGCTGAATACTGCAGAATTTTGACTTCTACGATAGCAGTAGCTGGCTGGCGACTAAATCGATTTCGGCTTTCATAACAAGATTCAAACAGTGCTGTTGTAAATCGAATCTCTGGTGCGAAACCCAATAATTTCGATCGATATCCTCCGATTTCGTATTATTGTGCAGGGATGACTCCATTGCTCTTCCAAGGGAACATTGTCGCTCTTTGCATCCATCAGTAGGCGAAGAAGATAAATTCATCCTCGAGGTGGTATTCTAGTCGCCACATATTCCACCTAATCATCGATTCAGAATCATAGAGCTTTGGTGGGGTCTACGGCTTACATAGAATATGCAATTGAGTTAACAGAGACCTCTTTGGTGGTGTTCCATCTTAGCATCGCAAGGGACCCCTGAATCGATGAAAAAAGAACCTCTCTATCATGAGAATTATGGTTATGATACCTTTCTACTACCACTGGTGATTAAGTTAGTTAGTCACTCCGACTCTGAGGAAAAAGCATCGAGGACGTCGAGATACCAGAACGAATGTAGGGCTACCGCGACTGACTTTGAGTAAATTCTAGCATTAGCCGAATCCATATATTAGGCCTACCAATCGAGTGAAAAACTTCCGATAGAAGCGAAATGACGGCAGAAGCCAGACCTACACATCGAACTCGTCGATCCAGTGAAAGAAGATTATCGCGAAAACTGCAGCTCCTTCAGGAAATTTGATTTCTGTGGCTTGACTCGACCGAAAGCTGAGTTCCATTTTGTCTGAACTAGTGGACTTCATAGGACGTCCTCGTACTGTCATATGTCGTCAGGGGCGATGTCTCTGCCAGGGATTGGTTCGCCCCTAGCTCGTTAATAGTGGAATTCGTGGGCCATGTGCAGTTTCTTCCAGTAGACGAAACGTTTTGAGACAACACGACTGATGCCAGGCATGGGCCGTCGAATTTCAGTCCCTCAGCATTGCCTCGCGCTCGGGCATTCTTAATTGGTGCCCTTGAAGGATAAGGCTCTTGACGAGCTTCTTGAGGAGTTGGTGTGGTGGTCAGTCAATGGAAGGTAGTTGACTAGCCGATCGATTGAGCTGACAAAAGAATTCGATTTTCAAGCGTAGGTATTGACGGCTGGTCTGATTTTTGGGAACTTTCCAGATTTTTGTAGCTTTTTCGCATCGAGAAATGGTGGATTGACCCTTCATCCGATGAACAACCTGAGGAAAGGCAGTGAGAGAGCAACTTTGAAGTGAAAATCAATTGGGGTGCATTGGAAAACTAAGAAAATGACAAGTAATAAGTGCTCATAGCTACGAACTAATGCAATAAAGTTGATTGACTGGTGCCTAATTGAACTGGTGGGCTCTGGGAACAAGGAAAAAAACGTCGTCTTGTCTCAGAGTCGATGTGGTGGCGGTGCCGCCGGCGGTAGCCGTGCTATGCGACTTGCCGTCCGAGCTGTGCCAGAAAGGTAAGCTAATACGGGGCTTTCTGCTTCCGCCCGGGACATTTTTCTAGCCCTAGCTGATCGGGGACAGACCCTATTCTTACTGTGAACGTTTGCGTATCCGGCATTTTTTGGCAGTTTCGAACTTATGTTTTTGAAAAGTAATTTTCGTGATGTAAAAGCTAAAGTTAGTTGAACAACTGTCTAAATTTGATATGTTCTTCGAAAAAATTAATTACTTTATTAGCTCGTTGGCTTTTTTCCCGTTTCCTTGAGACGTCAAATGGAATCATCTTTCTGGCTTGACGGGAATTTTACAGCCGTTTTCATTTGTCTCCATAGGTTTGTCAACAAAATGAAAAAAACGACAACATATCTTTGGTAAGAACATTCCCAAAACATTCTCGAATCTTCCTTTTCCATGTTTACCCTCACTACATGCTTTATTTGATTCGGCAAGGACGTTCTTTACTTTAGCCATCTCGGCTTTACCATTGACAAGTTTTCGTGAATGTAAAAGTTGAATAGATTAACAAATGTAAAAAACGATATTTTATGATAATATTTGATATGGAGGAATATAGAGGCTCGATTGGCAAAAAATTCCTCAAGATCGACAGAAGTTCGAAAAATCAAAAGCCAGAGCTAAAGCTGAAGCGGCCAAAAATTTTTTGCCGAATCTTGTAGAAATTTTTTATTTTTTCCGTCATTATTCTCCTTGCTGACAGGGTTACGATCTAAGAACGTAAGAAAAATGGTTATATAAAAATTTTGATTTCAATAAGTAATCTTCATATGGTCAAGGAATGCGTTTTACTTTCACCTACTCTACTTTTTCCTATTTTTACTCTACTTTTTTACGTTTTGGAATTTTCTCTTCAGTCTAATGTGTCTGTCAAGACTCCTAGATTCTCTCGGGTCCAACTCTGAAATTTTTGAAGTAAGAGAAGCCAGATATTCACTGGGTAAGCAAAGGAATTGCCAATATCTAATGATAGCGAGAGCGGAAAATTCTAAACATTTTCTAGGCTTTGCAAACAATTTACAGGAAGGTCTCGTCCTTTCCAAGGTGCTGACAGTGGGGCTATATTTTTTTTTTGAGTTTTTCTGAAACTATTGCTGATAGGATGTCAAAAATCATGGAGGTTATAAAGAGCAGTCGGCTTTGCAAATCGTCAGTAGGAAACGGAGCATTTGATATGTAATTTAATATGCGGTTGTAGGTTTCAATTGGATTCTGCAAATCTCTAATGGCTCGCAATGCCGTCATGATGGCAAAAAATC
>UZAF01000232.1:0-10766 GCA_900617895.1 Haemonchus placei | reverse complement strand
CACAGTTCCAAGCAGTAAGTAGTCCCTCACCTAAACTGTGAGGGGATGGTGCTCTCACGCATGTCCTTCGTCGCACTTTCCACAATGTTCTTCGCCTGTTGGGACGAGCGGCAAACGATAGACTTGAGAAAGTTGTAACATTTACTTCGTAGCAAAACGATAGAAGTAAGTTAATAAAGACTATTTCTGGACATACTACAGAAAAGGGACTGTAACTACGCGACTTACCTCTTGGAGCCGAGATTTGTTTATTTGAATTGCTCGAAGCTTCCGGATTGGAGGTTTGCCTAGCTTCTTCCATCACGCTAAATTTAATATGCCAATGAAGTGAACAAGACATGTTTTGAAGTCCATTCAGACACATTCACATTCAGAAGGGATCTCCCCGACCTTCCAATCTGTGCTGTGTACAGTGGTTCAGTGTTTTTCGTTTTATCGTTCTACCTCTTCTGAAATAGTTGCCGAGGTTTTTTTGTTTCTGGCATTAGGCCAGCTCCGTTTGGGCATGCTCCACACACAGTTACTGCTTGCTTGATCAATGAATATCTTTCTACTGACTAACGGAGTTTCCCTTTGCTTGGTCGAGGTCAAAAGTGTTTGTTTAGCCTGCAGGCAAACGAGACCACTAAGAGAAACGTTATAAGGAAAACAACAACAACAATAGAATAAGAATCAAAAACCTGTCATGGTGTCGGTGAAACCGCGTCCGGATGAGGAGAGCTGGGGGGTTTTCGGGGTGGGGAGATCCGCTTGTGGTTCAAAATCGGTCCTTTACTCTTTCGGATGTCTCTTATACACCTAAATTTTGGGAGGGAGATCATCGCCCATCGAAATACAGTACGACCTATGTGTGCGTTATTTTTGATCCCCACTAACATCGAACCAAAAAGAAATGTCACTCCGTGTTTTTCTCTTTTTAACGTGCTGAGGAGTGATAGTAGACTATGGACCCACTCCATTGCTATGGATCTTCCATCTAGTTATAATACAAGTCCTGCACCCTAGGTGGCAGCTCTCATATCGCGGTAGGTTATGCAAACGGTTTCTCTGGTTTTTTCCTGCAACGAGCGAGTTCCACGCGTACAGAAAAAGAGAGAAAAGCATAATGCTTGCAGTACGAAGCTGTAACGGTATCAGGAGAAGGAATTGACTTTAGCTTGAAAACGGAAAATTCGCACTGAATACATAGAAAATATCGTTACTGCTGCTTACGCTAGTTTAGTGATCAGAAAAATGAAAAAAATTGAAAGCGAATTCCAAAAAATCACTACAATTCCTTGAATAGGCACAAACGAACTAGAAGAAAAAACGCAGCCTTCCGAAAGTATCGATTTTACACGGCCGGTTCTCATCGATCAGGAATTGATGATTAAGTGACCTACCAGAGACCCCTTACCAACGAATTTGACTTTTACAACCAATTTTCAAATTCTTATCTCCACGAGAGGCTAGATTATGAACGCTGATAGGATGCGCCACGTATGTGACTCCATTTTGAAACTGTGGAGGCGTTTGGAAGAAGATAAGAATTCTAAAGATCACTATATTTCACGGTAGTAGTCGAAACAAAGTTTGCCATCAATTGTAAAGTCCGAATCTCTGACTGATGCAGAATCCGTCTCTGATCTTGAAGGCCTGTAAATTTTACATCATTGGCGAACATTTTACATTTAACGCCTATTTCCCCCACCAACTGCGGGAGTAGGTGTTAATGGGAAACACTGGCGATAAGACGTTGCCCTGCAGAACTCCGCTCGGAGCTGACCTGATAATGAAAACCAGTAACTACTACGACTGCTCCGAATCATTTGTAAAGAAGCTATCCATCTTAGACTGTCACCTCTTCTTTTCGGTCACAGTTCTGCATACGCTGCAGTGCAAACGCAGTTGAAATTCAGAATACCGATGCCTGAAGTTGAACTGCAGTTCAGCTGGCTATTGATACATTTAAACCGAACTATTCCTATTACTATAACTTCAGCAAAGTTCTATATATTTCATTACACTTCTAGACAGTACCCGTTCAATAATTACCATTGCTTCACATGTCACGCCAATACTAACATAATATTAGCCAAATTTATATCTCTCATTGATTATAGTTTAGACAACACGTTCATAACTTTATTAATTTTATATAACAATATTGTTAACCTGAAACTATTTAGATACAAATTATAAATGCAACGGTTGTTATGAATATAATCACCAAGGTAATAACTTAGTATAACTTTTATCTCAGTTTAAATCACCTTTTGTTTTGGGCGAAGTTCGAAGGTGGGCGTGTCCGCTCGCCGTCAGCCGTACTCTTCTCTACAGCGTTCTATAGTCAAAAGTGGGTGGCAAACTCTTCCGTCATTGAGCGATCCCAGTTGAGATCGAATGCCTTTTGATAAGAAACAAAGCAAACGAACGACGAGAAGCTTGTGACTCCACTACGGTTGAAGACGGTCCCATAACCAATCAAGATAATAGTCGTACATGTCACACAAATAATAATGTGCAAAGCCTAAATTGTGTTCATTGTTATATTGCATTTTAGTTAGCAAATAATCTGGTAAAAAGTCATTAAATCACACGTATGATATATACCATGCATTTTACATTGCCAATACTGTGAATGTAAAATTTTTGGCTTAATCATGCGTAAGTCTTAACATGTAACTGATCATAGTAATCAATCAACAAAGGTATTCTGAAGTAAATAAACGTACAGGCATATATCAGGTTAAGTCATAAATCCTCGGACAATGTGATAGTGATGACTTCTAGAGATTATAACTCGGCAAAGGGGTGACGAAAATGGACGCGCAAGGCATCGTTAGATAGAGTATAAAAAGCCCTTATAAAGACACACTAATGAGCACACCTGACTTTCTGCGCTTTCCTGCGCTTAAGCGTGAGGAGAGAAACTGCCATGTCGGCGCAGCGGTCCGGTCATACTGCTTCAAAGCACGAGGCACCCGTCGACCGAGCTTTCGTACCTTGCCGTTTGACTTCAATCCACGAACAACTGTGGACTGACTTACCCCAAAAGTGACTGCTAATTCGCGAGTGGTTCGATACGGATCGGCTTCTACCTGGTTTAGCAACACGTTCAAACCCCATTGAGCGTCCCGGATCGTCTTCATCTTCGATGGAATGGTCTCCCGACGCCAACCTCGAGTGCCACTTGTAAACTATGCTTCTAGCAGGGGCTTCCTACTTGTAAACATCCTTCGTGCGTCTCTCGATTGTCGCGGGTTCTTGGCCAGATAAAGAAGAAACAGGATGGTGTTGCGGAGGTGGAGTTGTGACGGCTTGAAATCGTGGGGTATGGTGTCGGACAAGGTAACAGTTAGGTGTGTTCCTTAGAATGTATTTGGAAAAGCCTTTCATACTCTACCTAACGATGCATCCAGAGTTATGATCTCTAGAAATCAACACTATCACATTGTCCGAGCACTTATGACTCAACCAATAATAGGATCAATGTCAAATCATCTAACGCCATTGAATTTTCAATACAGTTCATTTGAATTATAACTATATTTTGTCAAAAAGCATAAGATTTTTTCGAATGTTTATACCAATCTACTTTTGGAATTTTATTTTATAAAATTTAATCAGTTGGTTTGACAAATATGCTCGTATACTTACATACTTGGGCAATATATTTCGTTTCAATTTTCGTTTCTGCACGAATTTTTATATGTACATATATACATACATATATACATATATGTATAAGTATATATAAATGTGTACATTTATGCATATATTTATAAGTATATATGTTATATGTTATAGCTATATATGTTCACCAGTATAATAGTATGTAAAGGGCGTCCGAAAATCATGTGCGCCAAAATTCAGAAATTCCTAAGGTAGAAGTAATCTATCAAATTCACATTACCTGCTATTGATTAATTGCATAAGAGGTTCGTTTGCAATATTCATGTTCACTGATGTGAAACTCCCACTATCTATCAAACGAAGAAGACTCATTCAATGCCACTTGCAATCATTGACACGCAAGAGATGGAAGGGCACAATGAAATTCCTTAGGATATTTGTAATAACCGTATAGGAGGCTATTACACGATGTAGGAAAGAAGATTGAGTTAGAAGCGAACCAAAAGATAGAAGGACCAATGTTTCTAGAGGGAGAACTATTAAAATGGTCCGTCTGCCAATCTTTCGGGATTCTGGGTTACCCATCAAAATGAAGCCAACAGGCACGGCTTATCGGAGTTATCGCGAAGAAAGAATGACATGCAGAAGCTCCATTGCCATTTCTATCAGATGAAGAAATTTCGCTTCAATTCCGAACTGAACAGACACCGCAGGACCAAAAATGCAGAAAGTCGCAGAACCACTCGAGTGACGACACGCAACCCTTTTCTTTGGCCAGAATTTTTCTGCGATAAAACCATCCCTCACCAATCATAACATTCGCGTCCCGGGAAGAAACATCTAGCGTGCAATCTCTCACAATAAGGTTGATACAGTTACAGGAAAATGATGTTTTTTGGGGAAGTCAGTGGCAAGGTTGGGACGCTCGTGGTCTCTTCGGTGCCGGCGTGAAATTTGACAAAGACCAGTGCTCAAAGAGCGTACTGATGGACGTAATAAAACATTGACTCAACTACGTTTTCTGAAACATCTCGTAGTCCTTCCAGCAGGACGCTACTCCAGCCCACAGAGCCAAGCTTGCCCGCGAGTGGTGCCGACGACAGCCACCCGACGTCATCGGTCAAAAGTAATGGCCATCCTATTCTCCAGAACATGACTCAGTTGACTCCCCCGTATGGCCCTCGATTAGAAGGGGACCTGTCGAGTTCCCATTCTCAGTTTGGAGTCCTACGAAGCAAGAATGAAGAACGGCTGGGAAGAAATGGAGGAGGATACGTGCGTGCCACATGCGATCAGGTCGAGAGCGAACTTTGGGCCTCGATCCGCGCTAACGGGATATTTTGAAATGTGATTGTAGCGCGTTGTAGCAAATCGTGTTAGCTAACGTCATAGGAACTCTATCGTGTTTTAGCTGAGAGGCTTCAAAGATATTGCTATGAATTGGCGCAAACAATTCTGGAACACCCTCTAAACACGCACATACATATGCATGTATATGGGTATATATATATGGATACGTCTATATATTTATATATGTACGCAACTTAATATGCTGTAAACAAAAGTCACCTTGTAACCTCCTACATAGTCATTACGCCTTTTTTATTTTATTTATTTTATTATTATTTTTTCGCTTATTAGAGGACCATACCTCTAACCAAAAAACAGGGATCACGCTGATGGGGTTCATACAAGTCAAAAAGAAAGAAATAGCTCCCTAATGGAACGGTTTTGCCGAAACTATTACGCGCATATTTTTATGGTAGTGCATCCTGATCGCCTCAGCGTTGGCCTTTTGAACTTTTCTCAGCCCATCCGAATGCTCTTTGATGCTTATGCACTAAAGCAGAGTTGCTTCCCTGTTACCCTAAATGTTCTCTTCGACATTGTTCGCGTGTGATGAGTTATTACCATCCCTAGAATTGTCTCCTATCTAGGAAGGATAGATGATGCATGTAGAGAGTAACGACAAGGAGCTTCATCTGTGTCGAGATTAGCTCAAGCATTTTCACTCAATTAGATGCCGTAGCTTGTGAAAATTCAAGATGGAGCGCAGAATTTTCAAACGGTAACTCACGCGCACCCAAAGGCGGACTAGGTTTCACAATCAAACGAGTTGTCGAGGCTATAGAGTTGCACTAATCACGTCAGGGTCCACGTTCCGATTAACCCGTTTTTTAAACCATAGTTATGATTTCTATTTCACTAGAAGCGCCGATCCTCGTGTTTTATTCGAAACCATTCTACTATCACTATTCTCAAGCTTTGCTTTCATTCTTCGTCTTAACTGGGCACTCCGAGATTATCATGAACTGTGCCTTTGAACAAGTATTTATGTGTGTGGTGCGTTAGAGTGTGCATCAGTTCTGGCCTAGTTTGTTTGTCAGTTTGGGTGCATGTGTTCGCATGCTTGTGTGTCACGTAGCCACGAGGGTGTGTGCTTTCGTATGTGTGTATCTGTGTCTTCGTCACCTTTCTCGCTGGAGTTAATTCCACGAATCAGCTGATCTTGTTAGTTGTCTATGGATCCTTCTATCTACGGCTTCTGCCGTTGCCTGGACTCCGGTTAGCTTGAAGCTCCATTGCTTTCCTTACTGAATGATCCCTAGCCCTTCCAGTCCCTATCTATACCACGCAAATCTGCTAACTCTTTTTCAACTGCGTAATATCTGTATACATGTCTGCGTTAAGACCTATTCACTGACCTTGTACAATCCTGCTAAACCCCAATTCCATGTGGTCATCCTTATTTCACCAAGTTTTTTCTATGATTTCTAGCACTCTCATGCAAGCACTCGCTGCCCGGAGCATCGCGAACGTGCTATGTGAGACTTTCCTTTGACTTCCTGTAGCATAGTCCACCGAAGAGAATAACTGGTCTCCTTGCATCCCGCGTACATTCAAACCTTCACAGGATGATCCGCTCTACAGTCAACGGCTGGGTCACTTCAAAGGTATCGAATATCTTGTTCTCCTTCATCGACTTTCTCGCAACAGTTTACGAATGTTTCTCCGTAGAGTCATCCTCGTAGGTCTTCCATCCTCTACTCTGTTGTCTTTGCTATGTTTGCAGAAAAAGTAAAGGGTTCGAGGACAAACTGCAGATATGCCGGTACATGTTGTCATCGGAGTAGGGGAGAGTCTTCAGTGGTCCCTACATGAGTCCTGTAATGACATTGAGTGTAAGTAGAAAGACAACTAACGGGTCAGAGCTGATCCTCAACCTGAACCCCAACGGAGACATCGTGAGGTGTGTGTATACTCGTGTGGAACTCATCGTATATGTCTACGACCAACAAGATTACGTGTAAAGGTTTCGTTCTTGGAAAACTCTCTAGGCAACTGGTCGAGGTATACAGTCGAACGCCTTCAACAGTTCAAGAAATAAACACATGAGGAATACGGATAGCATGGTCTGCACTTTTCTCAATACTTCCCCATCACCTGCTGGCTATGAAGATGGCATGACCTTTTGGGTGCAGACCAGAGCATGAGCATAAGTGCAACTGTTTCCGAGAGACGGGCAGAAATCTCTCAATGCTGAGCAGCCGTTCGTATAGTTTCATCTAGTTGATCCCACGGTACTTATGAGGTCATGTCTCATCCCCTTCTGGTCGAACATGGGAACGATGTTACTGATTCTCCATGCAGCTGAAAATCTTCTTCAAGTAGTTGCTGCATCCAGCAGCCGAGTGAGCCACCAATACTCCGTCCTTCCCAAGCCCCTTCCATGCCCATCGGGCAATATCCCAGCAGGGTCCACTGATTTTTCATCAATAATCTTCACTATTGCTCGACGCCCCACATCCTCTGTCCATGTTGCGATGGGATCATTGTTGCTTCAGTTCATGGGCTCTCTTTACGGGAAAATTCTTCGTTTACGGTTCTGTCGAAGTCGAAAATCCTAATTTGAACTAACTTCCTTGGCCGAGCTTGTTTACACCTTGCCAGATTTCGCAAATTAATCGCAGAACCCGGGGCAGTGTAATGTTCGTCACTTACCGTGACCTCCTAGCTCTATTAGTGCTCGAATCAGAGTCCCTACACATGGAATTCGTGAGTGGGATTCACCATCAACCGGCCCGCCAACCTGGTCCTGACTCTGCGACCAGCACAATTTTGCAAGTCTGCAGGGCATGATGTTTGCCTCGGCAGGCTCAGTCCTGAGTATAAACATGAACCATTTAACATTTAACCGCTCGGCTATCACTGCCTGTTTTTCATTGTATGAATGTGTGTTTTTATGTATTTGTGTGCGTGCTGTTTTGTGTGTAAGCTTTTCTTGTCCGCGATTCTCTATCACTCAGATCTTCTGTATCTTCCTACCCATGCATACATGCGTGGAGAGTCTGTAGATGCGGTCGGTATTCTGCACATCTCAACCAAAAGCTACTGCTAGAGTGTATGAGAAGGCACTTGAAAAAGGCTCGGGTTGTCCTAATTGATTAGTTTATAACAAAGAATGGTCTGAAGGAGATAAAAGTAGCAGTTCCCGATGAAATCACAGTGACTGGAAAGAACATTCGCAAAACTCTCCGTAACTTCGCTAATCACGAGAACGGGATTACTACTCCTAACAAAACAGTTGCAGCATCTCGAGAGGCAGTGGAGAAGATCGTCTACGACCTCTACTATAATCTTTTCCACAACCACCTTCAATGCTATCTACCATCTCAAGGAACATGGAGATGTCGCTCCTTCAATTCCGTTTCCCGAAGGTTGACATGCTATCACGCCGATAAGAAGTTCTACAACGCCCCGTCCTGATAAGGTTAAGCATAGCTTCAAAGGGACTTCCTCCCGGTGTCGTTGGAACTCTAGCTTTGCTTCTCTGGCTAGGCGGTACCTGTCGGTATGCAAAGTGCCCACGTCGTGGGAAACAAGCACACTGTGTTGCTATATGAGGAGGGAGACCCAGTCAATGGGCCGTATGCATAACGCCCAGGGTGGGGAAGAGTCTCCCCAAGAAAATGTTTGCGGAGGGCGCGAACGTTCAAGTGGTAGGTTTTGGGTCAAGAAAGTGACAATGGAGCAAAGCTTTCCCCTATAAACAGGTGAAGAATCGACAGCCTTCGATAATCAGCGATGTTTGCCTCTGCGACCTTATCTTAGTTAGAGTTCAGAGAAGCGCGACCCCATTGACTCCCCACCCTGGAAGGGGAGGCCTCCCTACCCAGGGCGGGAGACGAATCTACCCCTAAAATTGGTTGGGGCGCCGATGGTCATGTAGACCGCTATTCCGTTATTATTCACTTCATTATTGGACTGAGCGCTTATTCCTCTGATTTCTGCCGCTGGATTCGTGATTGAAGGTGTGATTTAAGAAGGAAACCTGAAATACTTCTGTTAGCAACTAGTAACTAGTTCTTGGACTGATTCATGCATTGCTTTACATCCTGTTAGATTTTATTTTTTGTACACCCGGCTACTCCTGTTGAGGTAGGCGGTGGCGAGATGACACTATGTTATGCCGTAGTCTTAAATTTTTTATTTCTCAATTTTGTACTAAGCTCTCAATGTTGATACTAAATTGAGTGCTGTCTGGTCTTGCTGTAATAAACGTGCACCTTCTACTCGCTTTGCTCTTAATTTTGTAACAAGTTCTGTCTTGAAAAAGGGTGTACGAACCTTTGCACGGAATGGCCACTTCTCGCCTAGGTCCGGAAACTTGACGCCTATTATGCTGTCCACATCTTTCACGAGCGAGTGAAAGATGAAGTGTTGAAGAAGTATGATGTTAGCAGCAGTGAGAAAGCCCGGCGCCTATAGTAAAAAAGCATGTTTTCGATCAAGAGTTATGTTACAGCATGGTAAAGGTTGAAATAGACGCTGCAACGGACTGAGATGCTTCGATGCGGCAGAGTTGGTGAGAGGTCTATCGACTGGATGTATATCAATGATAGCGACGAGGAATAAATGTTAGGAGAATGAAGCATAATAGAATGAGCGTTGCAGTGCTGGAAGTAGATGGCTTGAGGAAGATTGTGTATGTGCAGGATCTCGCGGTATGAGGTTCCTGAGCCGGAAAGTATTTTGGAAAAGTGTAAAGGTTGGAAAGCGAAGGAAGTGGTACGTATCGATTAAATATTATGAAATGGATTGGTGCTTGTTTGGTTCTAATGACCCCTCCTCATGGTGCTGACGTTAGTCTTGAAGGAAAGCTTTGTAAAAACGGTGAACTACCCCAACTCCTCCGCCCAACGGTAATTGAAGACTTTTTACAAAATTCTTAACGCAATACCACCTATTCATGTGACATTTAGTATGAAAATTTGATTGATTTGTGACATTTTTCTCTGAACGCTTCACTTTCTTACTGTTCTCTACAATTATTTAATTTTTACACAACGAATAGAAGTATTGGAGCAGTACTATAACATCTGTATATTAACATTTAACTAAGGTCTCCTTGCAACAGGTGCGCGATAACTGGATGCGAGTTCCTAAGTTTCCACAACCCTTAAAATGCATTTCGTCGATCATACTAACCTTTTGCTACTTCCTTGAACGTTTTCAGGGTGAAATTCCCCTCCACTTCGTTTGAGTGCTTTTCCTTGGCAAAAATCCACGCTCTTCAAATTCTGGTTCATCTAATCGAAAAATACGAGCTTCGGATATCAATTTAGCACTGTCTTGGAGGCGTAAAATACTGCGCTCCGGCGTCACTTATCTGGCCCACGGCTAAACAAACATTTCCTTGGGGAGACTCTCCCCTTGCCTACCCTGGGCGTTATGCATACGGCCCAATATCGGTAACTATAGTCCGTTCTGCTTGCCTTCTGTAATAAGCAAAAGTCATCCTTCACGTTATTTGCAGCACACTACTTGAAGGACAGAGTTGCGAGCAAGCACGGTTTCGGAATGAGTTAAGTGCAATCGATCACTTCCATGCTGTCGTAAGATTTTTTGAAGTATTGCGAGAAAGAGAAAGATATTTGTCGTCATGCCTGACGTTCATCGATTTGATGAAGGCTTTCGATACTGCTAAGACTGAGGATTTAATTGAATCTTAGCCAAGGTATTTCTACTCAGTATATAATGATGCTTGGTTAGTTCTGGAGTAACTTCACACCAGGATCTAACCGTTCTACTGGGAATGTCTTTGCAAACGTAGAAGGTTCGGCTCTTCAGGGCGATAGCATCCCTCACAA
>UZAF01000231.1:0-10809 GCA_900617895.1 Haemonchus placei | reverse complement strand
GCCTAAATACGGCAGCAACTTTCAATTTATCAGTTTTTTCACTGTTGTCTCAAATATGCTCGAGACACCCATTCTGTTGTATAAAAGGAGCGTCATGGATATGTTAATCTTAAATCAAAATCTCAAGTGAATCTTGGTCCCCCATGTGTAGCACCTTCAGAACATAGCTTAAACAGTTTTATTCGTCGGTTTTATTTTCGTCGGGTACGACAAACAATCTTTGAAAACCACCCTCCAAGTCGTCCGCTGCAGGCTGATCCATATCGACACCTAAGCTGTATTATGCATAAAACCAGAATAAGCTAAAGTTAAAAACTCATAATTACCTGTTTTGCACATATTACAAACTAGATCGTAAAAAAACGCTTGAAAAGCAGCAAAAAATGTTCACACTAGACAAATGTATGAACAGTGGGACAGCGCGGCTCAACGGTGAGCCGCGGAAGCGGAAAGCTTCGAAATGCGTCTATCCCGCGCACCAACACGCAAAAAGGCGCGCTGTCGTCAAAGGGTTAAGCATGTTACCAGCGAAATACTCTGCCCGGAGGAGGTGCCATCGCATTTGTTGAAGGACTTAAGTTCTTGAAGCGTAACGTGGGCGCCATCTAGGAAGAGACGGTAATAAAGAGCTTTTGAACCGTACTACTCGAAGATATGAAAACAATTCCGTTATCTGCTGCGAGGAAGTCGAGTTCGTGGAAGGCGATCACAATCATCCCCTGCTGTTGCCTTATGATAACAGCGACGATGGATCCGTAACTTCGCGAAATATACCTCCTACCTACGTTTGTGGAAAAGTGAGGTTCGGAAGTTCAACGTAGCCTTGAACTTTGTGAACCAGCCCATGAGCTCCAGTTTTATGGCGGTGGTAGAAGAGTCCATAGCCTTCTACAGTTTGAGTTTCAAAAACAGTCGCATATCCTCGTACATGAAAAACACGTTTTGTACCATCACTCCAGAGTGCCGTCTACGGGGTTTAGGGGCAAGTGTGAGAGGCCTTGGGCTTTCAAATTAGCCTACCATTGACAAAGTGTGGTGTCCTGTCTGGTCGCCACTATCAGGTGCAAACAAGCGGAAACCATTATCGAAACCATTATCTGGGTGATGGTAAGGCCATAGGTGTTTATCGATGATTCATATTCATTGAACAGCTCCAGAATGGCGCTGCACAGGTGCGGACTAAAGGACATGGTACGTGTGGTCGAGATCCCACCCGAAAATCTTAAGCAGCGGCTGGTTCGAAACCGTTGCAACGATCGAATTTGCCTGACACCCAATTGCGTGGTCTGCCCTAATGGACAGGAGGGTGACTGCATGACACCAGGCGTGATCTACCTGATCACATGCAATCTATGCGAGGAAGGATATATAGGGAGACTGGGCAACCTCTGTGCGTTAGGGTCAAGGAACAGCTGGACGGTTTGAATCGAGCAAGGGTGGAGATCCTTTTGGGTGCTCACCGAGTGGAGTCCCATGAGGGTGCGGTGTTCGGAATTACAGTTGGAATTCTATTGCAAGAACCCCTCATTTCGGCGCGGAAAACACTTGCAGCGTTTTTCATCAACGCCAGGTCTCCAAAAATGAATAGGAAGGACGAGTGCCTAGCCGTAGCTAGTGAACTCGCGCCTTTCTCTGACCTCTGTGGGTTTTATATGGCTCCGGTATCACGGCGGGAGGGATAGGGCATATCATCTAAAGCTACCCCAAGTCCCTATGGG
Organism: Haemonchus placei; assembly: GCA_900617895.1. Lineage (NCBI taxonomy): Eukaryota > Metazoa > Nematoda > Chromadorea > Rhabditida > Trichostrongylidae > Haemonchus > Haemonchus placei. Next base: position 9,091 of record UZAF01000231.1, on the reverse strand, counting down.
TCAGTTTAGCGGCGGCCGTCTAAACGACCGGTTGTTGTTGGAGGTGGGTTAAATGTTTTAAGGGTTATCATGCCCATTTGGAAACATTAGGTCTAGGGAACCGGTTTTTGAAGTTAAATTGTTGAATGAGGGATGAATAGCGATTATCTTTAGGTTTCCAACTCTGAAGAAGGCGATAACGCCGAAACGTGAGTCGATAAGAATTTATTTACCATCTTGGCAGCGGGTTTTATTAGAATCTTATAAAATTAATGCAAAGCTATGCCAAGATTTATCGAGAGCCGAACATGGACGGTCTTAATCAAGTGTGAGGGCTGCATTTTCACCGTGCTGCCTGCATATCTTTTTCGAGCGAGTAAAAAATTAAAAACTGAAGAGAATGGCAACAATAAGAAGGTAAAGCATCTTGAGAAAAATTATGAACTGAAAAATTCTAATAATGCTGGTTAGAAACTTTGTTTTTGTGCATAGGTGAAATGTGAAATGCGAAACGAAGCGGAAATTCTATGGAGCGATGAACCGCGACTTTACAGTTTTTTTTATTTTGCACAAAATCAACACTCTTAGCCAATTATAGGCGAAGTTTTCTGTTGAGAAGCTGCAGAGAAACTTAATTATTGGAGCTTTGGTTTTTCACTGCTGTTATTCTCTTCATTAACGTTGGCTTCCTGCATATCGATATGCGGGCAGCGCAATGATCATGGAGTTTCCACACCTAGTTAAGATCGCCGCGCGCCCTCATGCCTTGTCTTTGTTTCATTCTCCATCTAATCGTCTTCTCTGTTTTTTGCACAGCCGCTGGCGATATATACAACGCGTGGATGTTATTGAGACCTCTTTTTGGCATGAACATCATCATCCGTAGCCTCTTTTGATTTGATGAGTCAATCGGCATATAGAAGTTGGCATACCCCTAAATCAGGATTCAGCACTCTATATCAATCAAGGTATAATAATTACTCAGCAGTTGTCTCAGAAGAAACACAAACCAAGAAGCATGCAGCAGAAATAGAAACACATAATCAAACAGGGTTCAGTAGACATTCACTAGGAGAGGATAACTACCTACCAGGGTCTCGGAAGAAACATGAACGGGTAAACATGCAGGAAAAGAGACATACATTACTAAACTATAGTTTAAAAGCCCGTTGATCGTAGAAAGTTACTTCATACAACTGGTAATCAACTTAAAATAACATGATCGAGCGCGCAACGTAATCGCCAATAAGCAGGGTTATCAAAAAGGAACTCTCCTGTCATCAAGGTCTTCCCGCAGTGCCTAGACACCCCAAAATAACGTGCTATAGTGCTAAGCCGCTCACATGTAGGTTTTGTCTGATTATGGCCCATATGCATAACGCCCAGGGTAGGGAAGGGGAGAGTCAACCCAAGGAAGTGTTTGTTTTCGCCGTGGGTCAGAAAAGTGACGCCGGAACGCAGTATTTCACGCCTCTAAGACAGCGTTAAATTGGTATCCGAAGCTCGTATTTCTCGGTTAGATGAACCGGAGTTTAGAGAGTGTGTGGATTTTTGCCAAGGGGAAGCACTCTAACAAATTGGAGGGGAATTTGACCCTGAAAACGCTCAAGGAAGTAGCAAACGGTTAGTATATTCTACGAAATGCATTTGAGGGTTGTGGAAAATTAGGAACTCACATCCAGTTATCGCGCACCTAGTGCAAAGATACCTTAATTGAATACGAATAATCAAATGTTATAGTACTGCTCCAATACCTCTATTAATTGCGTGAGAAATAGATAAATGAAGAAAACAGTAAGAAAGTGAAGCGTTTTGAGAAAAATGACATGACATAAAATGAGAAATCCCAATTTTTATACAAAATGTCAGATGAATAGGTGGTAATGTGTTAAGAAGTTTGTAAAAAGTCATCGAATATCGTTTGGCGGAAGAGTTGGGCTAGTTCACCGTTTTTACAGAACCTTCTTTCAAGACCAACTTCAGCACTTGAGGAGAGGTAATTAGAACCAAACAAGCACCATTCCATTCCATAGTATTTAATCGATACGCACCAGTTCCTTCACTTTCCAACCTTTACACTTCTCCGAAATACTTTCCGGCTCAGGAACTTCATACCGCGAGGTCCTGCACCTACACAATGTTCCTGAGCGCATCTACTCCACACAATCTTCCTCAACGCATCTACTTCCAGCACTGCAACCCTCATTCTATCATGCTTCCTATCTCCTAATATTTATTCCTCGTCGCTATCACTGATATATATTTGGTCGACAGACCTCTCACCAAGTCGGCCGCATCGAAGCGTCTCAGTCCGTTGCAACGTCTATTTCAACCTTTACTCATGCTATGCACATAATTCTTGTTGAAAACATGCTTTTCTTGCTATAGGCACCGGGCTTTCTTACTGCTGCTATCATTATGCATCCTCAACCTGCTGTCCACATCTTTCACTTGCTCGTGAAAGATGTGGACAGCATAATAGGCGTCAAGCTTTCGCACCTAGGCGAGAAGTGGCCATTCCGTGCAAAAGTTCACACACCCTTTTTCAAGACAGGGTTTGTTACAAAATTAGTAGCAAAGCGAGCAGTAGATGCACGGCTACTACAGCAACACCAGACAACACTCAATTTGGGATCAAAATTGTGAGACAAAACTGAAACACAATAATTTAATACTACGGTGGCCACTACCTTCGACGACAGGAATAGCCGGGAGTACAAAGATTAAAATGTAACAGGATATGAAATATTGGTACTATTCTACTATTACAGCCCCAGAACTATTCTACTGTTACACCCCCAAAAAACTAAAATTTTAATTTTCGATGAAACTTCGCCTATAGGGGTAACCCGATGCCCTTATAACGAATAGGACCTTCATTTTTGGCTTTGGCTCCATTTGGCTCCAATTGGCGCCAAATTGGCGCCATTTGGAGCCAAATGGCGCCATTCGCCAAGCCATCGCCAAGAATGAATGTTATATTCGTTATCAGGACCTCAAATAACCCCTAAACGCAAGTTTTCAGCAAATTTGGTGAAAACACCCTTGGCGCCAAATTGGCGCCAATTGGCGCCAGCGCCAAAAGTAAAGATCATATTCGTCATCAGGGCATCGGATTACCTCTATAGGCGAAGTTTCATCGAAAATTAGAATTTTGATTTTTTGGGGGTGTAATAGTAGAATAGTACCGAAATATTATACCAATCAACCGAAAAACAACTTACGAGTTGCTTACAGGAATAATTTCGGTTTCCTTCTTAAATCAGACCGGGATCGTGATGCAAAATGCTCACGATACCTGGTGTAAATCTAGAAAGAAAAACCTGCTTATTCGAAAACTAAACTGCTCCACAACAGCGACTGCAGCAATTTAAATAAATTAGTAGGTGGTAGCAGCAGTAGGATGGAATCAGAGCAATACTTGAAGGATTCGGCAGCAGAATCCAGAGGAAAAGCGCTCAGTCGAAAATGTAGCGAATAGCGAGGTAGCGGTGTGCAAGACCATCGGCGACCCAGCTCAATTTTTGGGGTACGTTCATCCTCCTCCCAGGGTAGGGAGGCCTCCCCTCCCAGGGTGGGGAGTCAATGGGGTCGGGCTTCTCTGAGCTCTCGTTAAGGTAAGGTCGCGGAGGGAAACACCACATGGTCCTCGAGGGCTGTCGATTCTACTAAAATGAAAATTCAGTGCGGCACTCGGTTCTTACAGTAACCCCCTGGCTTACTCCGCCACCCACCCCCGTGTCCTTGCCCAAAGCCCCTTTTCGACGCGTCGTATATGTGACGGGTAAAAATATGCGTATTAACACGTGCCGGATTACTGTAAGAACCGAGTGCCGGACTGAATTTTCGTTCCTGTGTCGATTCTTCACCTGTTTATAGGAGAAAGCTTTGCTCCATTGCAACTACCTTGACCCAGATCAAAGGCAAAAACCCCATTTGAACGTTAGCGCCCTTCGCAAAAATTTCCTTGGGGAGAATCTCCCCTTCCCCACCCTGGGCGTTATGCATACGGCCCTATGTTGTTTATGTTCTTCTCCCGATGTTCTGTTGACCGTTTACTGTGGACTCTGTTAGAGTTATAAACTTTGAAAAACTTTCTTTTAACATTTGAATGAGCATTGACTTATGAGCGCACTTGTTTGAATCCTACCTTTCCAGAAGTGGTGCAGTTGGATTGGTGTAGGCCAACTTCTTAAGTTGGAGACCAATCAAGCATATCACAAAGATGACAAGAGGCACAGTGCCGTTCATAAGAAATCGTCGAGAGAAACTTTTCTTGTTTGTGTTTTAATTTTTCCCATCTATGAAACGCGGTTTGATTTCTTCGTCACTTTGAGGCTAACTATCCAGATTATACTCTAGGTGGTGCTCCTTTCCACGTTCACCTTGTATAATAGTACTGAGGGTCACTCGATCAACCACACTTCATCATTTTGATAGCGTGAAGACCCAGTAGAAAGACTAAAATGGTGCCTGCCCCTGACCGATCCAATTGCCGGTCCCCTTAATCATATATGATTGGTGAGTTGATATTTAGGTGATTTATCCTGGGCTACCACGGCGCGCTTTGAAATACAGGAAGGGCCGCGGCCGTCCTAATGAGTTTTTCACACTCACAGCTGAAAGCAGGTCGTGTCTTAACGTACGTATTCTATAACATACGGCACCGTTTCTCCTTTATTTTCATTTAGTTTATGCGACTTGAAAATATAAGTTGGTGATGCGGAAGAAGCCTAAAAGGAATAGTACTCATATTTAAAATAATGAGCAGTGTTGTTCTATGACTATGACTGTATGTGTCCTATGACTTCAGATTTGCGTAAATATCCTCAGTAAATTTTCTCACACGACATTCCAGAAGCATTGCGTACCAGAATCCGACGCTTCAGGAGATACTTATTGTTCAACAATAAGTTTCGCTTCCCTGTCTAGCTTTTCCGAAGAAAAAATCGTGTGTAGATGCAAGATGTCGTTACGTTGGAATTTAAACTGTGTGTAAGAGTATACTTATCGTGCACTCGATCTCCCCCAGCTCGCTCAAGATGGCTCTTATTAACCGGATTGTCACCGACCGGAAAACAATTTTCCGCTTCTCGGCCATCGACGAATTCTCATGCGAGGCGTCTATTTCCGTATTGTTTGCCTTCGCTACGGGAACTTTGGCGGTCTCTTGCAACTTCTGTGGGCAGCTTTGCTTCTGGACGTGCGTCTTTTGCAGCTCTTGTGATCATCTTTCTTCTGCTTCACAACTCCTTAGAATTCGTCGTTCTAGAACCATGTTGCCTCGTTTCATCCTAATCCACCTCGAGTCTGTTTCGGCGTTCTTGCACTCTATAGAATGACCTCCAAAGCGTTTCTTAGTGTCTGCATTGTTTTGGGGACTTGGGAGACAGTTTCCAGTATCCCCGTCAGATTTTTTTTGCTTCGGTGTAGCTTAAACTACAAAATCTTCCGCTCCGTTCTAAACCTCTATTTCTTGAAAGCTAGATGATCGTGCGCTAGGAGAAACTTAGGCTGCGAACCAGATTTTCGCCAGACAGTATATCGATATTTTGAAGCTTTCAGCATCGATTTTCTTACAAGCAATATTTGATTTCCTTTCCCCTCTGCTGCAGTAGTTTTCTTACTTGCCACTTTTGCGTAGAACATGCTGTGGTCTGCCAGATCGTAGCCTGTGGACACATCCCCCTTTCCTCTTTCCCTTTCTGCCTCCTAATGGACGCTTTCATGGTATCTGCGTAAAAACGCAGGCTGCTCACCCTCAGTATAAATTTCTCCGCGTCTTAGTGAACCGTGGCTTTTTTTAACCCATTGGCGACCTCGCCTTTTATGCTGTCCTTACATTAACTTTTAGTTTCTCTTTAACTGTAGTTGGAAACGAAAGATTCCTGGACCACAATGCCTCAAGATTCTCTAGAGGGCCGAGAGCTCAGCTGATTCTTGAGAACTGAACTTGAACTTGCTATTATAAGAACACTTGATAAATAATATAAACACTACAGGAACACGATATGGTGTGGTCCGCCAGCGGGCCACGCGGTCGTCGGTGGGTTAAGATGTAGTCACACGGTAATGAAGAAAGGGAGATCAAGTCCAATCCAACAATCAAACACAGTTCGTCTTGATTGCATTTGTCTGTAGAAATAAATGGAAAAACTGCGAAATGAAAGCACAGTAAACATGTCTGTACAAGAAAAGAAAATATAAGAAATGAAATTCCAAGTTCTCAAAGAAAAAATGCCCAATCTATCTTTTAAAACCACACGAGAGTTGTGACGTTGCATGCTCATGACAACAGGTGTGAATCTTGAGAGGAGGACCTGTACAATGACTGGTTACCTACAGCACTACACTTTACAGTAACAGCGGCCACAGATCAGTTTGCAAAAGGAGCCGGATGGGAGCAAGTAGACGTTTCCGATTCACTAAAGCTTTCTTCAAATCGATGATCGTAAGGGATAACAGCCTTTTTGTACTCTCGCTATACTTCAAAGAGACTTGTGACGGTGTAGATGTAATCAATTCTGAACCTTTTCGTGTGGAAAGCTTATAGATTATAGACAGCAGGCAAATTGGGCGACAATTGCTAATGTCGTCTGGATCCCCTTCTTATATGGCAACAAGGTCTTGCTAGTTTTCAATGAACTGGGCAGTTTGCATTTCGACAGGTAAAGCGTGAAGAGTCGGGCCAGAATTTTGACAATGACCGGGGGAATGCTCTAAGATGTCCTGGTTTGATCCTTTCGGGACCGAGCGCCGTACACTTCATCGACGTGGTGACGTGGTATTTCTAAAGGGAGAACTGAAGGAACGCCATATCCGTCTTGCCTAAGATGCTAGGTAGGCAGGTAGAAGAGAATGGGGTAGATGTCGTAGATGACCTTCTACATTGCTCATCGAGATGCATTAAGTGCATTTCGTCAAGACGACGGATGGAACTCATCTTTGTCCTATAATTGACGGAGCTTCGGCGGGTTTTGAGCATGCTCTCCCCAGCCTCGGCTTCAGTCAAGACTGCTGCCTCTCTTTCAAATCTTTCTTCATCGCTTCTCTGTATAGCTTCGCAAGTTCGGACGTTAGCTGGTTATTGCCTGCAGCTCGCGAGATTCTACGCTGGCGCAAAAGCTCGAGACTTTTCAAGGAGAGACGTTTCTTGGCATCTTTGAGACTCCGCTTTTCTGGCGCTATCGTGAAGATGTTCGCTCGCCAGCGAAGCGAAGTTGACAACAGTCTTAGCGCTTCGTTTCCTGAACTTTGCAGCTCTCTCTCTCCACACGCTGAAAAACGGAAGTAGCGCGGAGGAGACGATGGCCTGATCCCGTGTAGAACTTTGGAACAACAGCGATCTCAGCCAGGCTAAACTTCCGATTTACGATGATGTGATCTATTCCATTATGGAGCTGTCCCCCAGTGACTCCCATGTCCATCGCAAATGAGAGGGCTTCGGAATTACGAGTTACCATGGATGGTGTGGGTCGACATGATAGACTCGAATAGCCTCTCACCCTGTTTATTCTATTCCATTCCGTGAGTTTCGAAGTGGAGCTCCTTCAGCCGTTCGTCTGTAGCCAATCTTGGCGTTGGGATCGACGACCTTGAAGAAAGTATGATCCTCTCTGTAGAGTCTTTCCAGATCCGCTTCCAACTCTTCTTCGTAGCTTGATGTTGGTGCGTAGGCAGCGAAGATCGTTAGAGCTGTGGTTGAACCACATATTGATCGCAGACGTCCGATTCGGCGAGTCAAACTTCCGTACGAGCCATGTTCATGGCCAAGTGAATACGTATTTTTTTCGAGAACATCGGCGCCTCTGTTGTCGCATGTTGCAAGGAACAGTTCTCCATTTTCAAAAAGGCGTGCAACGGGCGTTGCCTTGGTCAGACCGATGGCGTCGCACTTGATCTTCCCTGCTTGCATCATCAGATCTTCGATGCACGCTTCTGATGTAAGCGCTCGTGCCTTAAAAGTAATGAACGCCATCGTACGATTGAAGGATACTTGTTCACAATGGCCATTCAAGACGAGATGTATGCCGCTTCAGATGGTTCCAAACGCTGATCTCAATTCTGTGCTCTAAATATACTAAACGATTCTGGTAACAAAGTTACGCGACCACTGCCTCACTGTGTTACACGGCTGTACCGAACAGATCACCGAGCCGAGCCAAGGAGAAGCTTTGCAACAATGGCGCTGCCGTGGGATGGTGGAGTGGTAGGCATAACATCAAGGTTCGACTTCTTGATTCATGCGCTCGTTTTGCTTTTTTCATAAAATGCATCCTAAACGCATGCAGAACGTTTTTGGGCTCAATGTTGGGCACCTACGAAGCTCTCAATTCTTGGGAACACTGAAAAGTTATTGTTCAATGGATGTTTTTCTTCCTCACCGGCCGAATAAGGTTGGAGCTCCATTCGAGCGAAAGAGGAATTCTAAACATTCGCTCAAAGTGGGCTTTAAAGGTTCTAAGAAGAAAGGCTCAACATGATTCATCTGATGGAACGCTCTTGAACTGTTACCAGCGAGATATTCTGGCCGAAGGTGGTGGACATGATGGAAGATTTTCATTCTTGCAGCATAACGTGAGCACCATCTAGGAGGTAACGGGAGGTAATAAAGAGCATTTCAGCCATATATTCTTATGCTATGAAAACAAGCTCTTACCCACTGCTAAGAAATCGAGTCCGTGAAAGACGACCACAGTGATCCTCTGCGGCTGCGTGATGATACCAGCGACGATGGACCCATAACTTCAACCTCGTACGTTTGTGGGGATGTAGAGGTTCCAAAGTGAAACTTAGCCTCCAACTTTGTGATGTCGCCCATGAGTTCCAATTTTATGGTGCTGTTAAAAGAGGTCATGGCCTTCTATAGTTCGAGTGTCAAAAAAACCTATAGTTCAAGTGTCAACGGAAGCCGCAACTCCTCGTGCATGAACAGTACGTTCATTATCACGACAGAGTGCCGATTACGGGAATTAAGGGGAAGTGCGAGATACAAATAGTTTTGAATAAGACTGTTATCGACAACTTACGATGTGGTGGTAACTATCAGGTGCAAAGCAAGCCGTGTGGTGGCTAGGCGGAAGGGTGGCGCCTTTTATGTAGTCAGAGAGAT
>UZAF01000230.1:0-10812 GCA_900617895.1 Haemonchus placei | reverse complement strand
TCTCATCTTGAATGGCCACTGCGACCAATTATCCTTCCCTTGTAAGACAGAGTCGCCTGCACCCAGTTGCGAAGCAATTGTTTGAGTTCGATATTAGGCTCTGAATCAAGAGGCTGGATAGTTTGAACGAGCCGCTCAGTCTAGGAGCACGCAGGATGGGCAGCTTAGGTGGCAATTAGAGGTCAAGCGCCCCACGGCAAGTTGGCTGCGAAGAGACGCACCAAACGACCGCCTCCCACTGCTGTGCAGTTGCCGTGAACAAAGCTCGAGTGATACGATGATTTGAGGAAATTCTCCAGTAAACCCGAGTGCCCCTTGTTCCTGCAGTTCTACTCTGTTTCGAAATTTACTGGAGATAAATTCTGAAGCTGGACCTTATCTAAGTCCACTTTTTCTGCTGATGCACGTTCAGGTCTACCTCACTTCCTTCGCGTACATTGACTAAGTTCTAATAGAGCATTGTTGTAGTGCATGAACTTATGTGCGCAGAAATCTCGCTCTGGTAAGAAAGTGTGGTCTTTTGTGTCAATCAAAGTGTTTCAATGGGTATAGTTATAACAGACAGAATCTGTGCTTTGTTTATACTCACACAACATTACGCAATCCAGTCCACTCTATCTACTGTTACAACTCATACATGCGTGGTATAAGTTAAAAAAATGACGCCCTCCTTTGTGAAGTTCATTTTATCGCAATGAAGAGTACGTTTTTAGTTGGACGACGGGCAGGAGCTACGATTCGACGATGTGGTGAGTGGATCCAACTCGAATCTAATTATCGCCGATCAAGCTCCAAGTCCATCCATGGTGCGTTTGCAATTCCTTTGTAGAAACGGTGCCCTAACCGCGTACCAGTGAATATATATGGCCATGAAATATCGTCTCAAAAGGAAAGGATACTAGGACGCACTGACCACTTTGAATGAATTGAATACTGCTGTATGCTTCTAAACGCTTATCTCAAAACTGGTTTCTAGAAACAAAATAATTTTGGAAACGAAAAATCCCCTTCCCATTTTATGCAGTGTGGCTGAATGAGTCAACAAATTGAGCATCATCATCATTGTACAACTACAAGGTAAGTGGGAGGCTGCAGCCTGACGGAAACGTCATGGAGGTTCGAATTTTTGCTCGCGCGCTCGCCTGCAAACAATTCAATGTCCCAGATGAATCAACTACGATCTCCAGTGTCCCTTAATGACCACTGTCCGAGATAGGTCTCCTCCTTGCCCAATCCGATTAATAATCGTTCCGCTTCCATTCCTTCTTCTTCATTCTTCCAGCGCTGATGTTTTTGATTCAACTCCGAGGCACGAATTGTGCTTATGATTCGAAACTAAGATTTCGTCCAAGAAATGGTTGTGCAGACCGCGTTGCCCGCCGGCGGGCCACAGTAATATTTACACTATTTATTTATTTTTTATTTATTTATATACTGTACTCATGGTGCACCAAAGCACTCAAACAGATGTAGTAAGTCAGTAAGCTCAAACACAGCGAAGCAAAAATAAAGGAAAGAAACACAAGATTTCACAAAGCACCAGCTACAGCATGCAACAATCTAAGGAGGCAGTGCAACATTCCCTTGACTAGCTGAAGCAGACAAAGAGAGAAGAAAAAAGAGAAATATCCGTCAAGCCAGAAAGCAAAGTCGAAACAACATGAAAACGGCAAGAGGCAGGATGTACTCACGATATAAATAGTAGAGCATGAATGCACCAATCACTAAATAGTTAGCAACATGTATAGAACAAGATGCACAGTCAACCTGGGCAACGCAACCGGCCGTGGTCGTTCCCCGGGCCAAAGTAGTTGCCTCTTTGATCTAAACACGAACCCAGGGCGTAAGACCCAGGTCCAGATATGATGTTTCAATGCCTGTTGACCTGCACCATTTCAAACAACACAAGTTCAGTAGAAGTGAGTACGTCTGCCTCACGAAGAAAAGTACATGCACGTAGAACACCAGTCGGTGCAGAATGCATCACTGAATGCGAGGCTTAAAGGCTTGATTTGGAATTGCACTGCAATTACTACTGCTTTCAACACAAAAGGGGAACAGTACACATTGCTCTACATATAAAAGGCACACACAAGAGCTGCTGAATGCTGTTAGCAAACAAATGTGACGAAAAACGTCGGCTTCTCAATTCGCTGACCAATTACACCATATCAACCGGTTCTGGAGAATAATTTTACGAAGAGAACAATGCGCTACAAAAATACTCAAATTTTACTTACATCCTCAACACCGATAAGATCGAGCAAATTTAATTTGTTTGACCTACTTTTGAAGACCACTCTATTCTCTGAACGCATCACTTTACTAGAAAGACGCCGAAACCACCTGGCGATACGATAAAAGAAGAAGTTGAAAACCTGCTCACGACTTTTACTCAAGATTCTTGGATAATCTAAACTAAAACTATTCTCTCTTTCACTACTAGGTCTGAATACCCAGTACTTGCTTGGGCATATTGAGTTCCCTACGGAAGATCTGAAATCCGAAAACAAGATTTTAAACAGTTCTCCTATATAGCAAAGTTTCCAATCCTAGATGTTTCAGCTCTGTCCGCTGTTTGGGAGGCTGCGTCTATTTGAACCAACGTATTTTGAACTTTTTCAAGCTTAATTATGAAAGTAGGACTTCAAATCTGCGAACAGTACTCCAAATGAGGGCGAACGAAAGATCTGTGGAGACGAATGAGTATGTCGGGTTTATCACTACAAATGTTCCGGAAAATCGTAAACGGGGAACTGTAGGCTTTCTTGGTCGCATACTCAATATGAGTCGAAAACTTCAAGTTAGCGTCAATGAGTGCGCCTAAATACTATTTATTGAACATTTTTATATTTTTTGACACTTTCAAGTTTCAGCTAGTTTTGCAGTCTCCTATAGAACACTGGGGCGTTATGATCCATGAATCACTTACCTCCAACTGAAGTTACTAGAGAAAAACAAAAGTTTATGTGAGGCCGCCTTTATTAAAAGAAGCAAAATCAAGCGTAAGTTGGGTCTCTCTCACATACTACGTGTGATAGTCTTGAGAAACACTCAAAACTGAGTTTTTGTGGCACTTGAAGCATTTTGATGAGATCCTTTTGGCATGATTTATAAGCGTGACTTATTTCTTAGGATGTTCCATGTAACAAACAGTGCATCTTCACCGGCTCTCTTTCAGGCTTCCAATCCAATCTGTTAATTATTTTTGAAAAGGGGATGCCTGCCGAAAACACTTTGAAGTAAAGGTCATGCGAATTTTATCACAACAGAGCCACCTGCCTCTAACCGATCGGAAGATTCTAGGACAAAATTCATCCCTCGTGTCTAGACAAAGCTCCATGACATTTTTATCCCACAAGCCACGAAGGTTCATAGATGAGTCGTACAGCTCTCTATTTTTTATAGAGCATAACAAAGTAACAGTGGATGTCATTTTACGCACAAATTCTTTGAGATATACTTCCATTGAAATGTTACAGACTAACTGCTGAGTCATCCTTAACCCTTTGACGACTATGGCACCCGCCGGTGGGTGCCACTATGACTTGCGCATGGGACCATGGCAACCAATGTTGGGTGCCACCGTGTTTTTCCTTTATTTGCTCGTTTGAAACTTATTTAACATTTTCATATTTATCAACAAACTCCATGGTAATTATTATATTTTCAACATGATCCACGTAAATGTTTATAGGAGCTTATTTATTACAAATATATACATATGGTCAATGGAGTAGTACTGAAAAGGTTGGGATAATTTGGCAAGATTTGTGCGTGTCCTGGAAGCATTGAAGGCAGTAATTAGAACACCCGATTTGCGATTATGTGGCAGCACGGTGGATCTCTTCATCCTCATGTTCCTTGAATGCTAAACGAATTCCTACTACTTACACTATCACCAAAATCCTAACCTACATAGCTACCAAACCCGTATTGCAATTCTAAGCCACACTTTTGTATAAGTTAAAATAAGATCTGATGTTACTGTTATGCGGAAATACTGCTAAGTTTATCAAGCCGAGTAAGGAGTCCTTCCTGGAACCATGGCACCCGCCGGTGGGTGCCAGTTGCTCACGAAAGGAAGGGGGCGTGGTCCCATGGGCGCGTCACGGCGAAATCGGCATTGTCGTCAAAGGGTTAACGTACCGTTTGTTACGTTTTGGGGATGAACTATCGCTTCATCTGTGACATTTCAATAGAACTATAACTCAAGGATGGGTGCGCGAGAAATCAGGTTGCCCTGGGACCGGCGGGACATAGCAACAGCCCGCGACAAGCGCGCGCGGTCCTACATGCCAGATATGCTCAAAAGGCGGGGCCGCCAATGGGTTAAGATACTCGACCATTGTAAAAGGTTAAACAGAAGGTTCCCTAAATGAACGAGACTCATAAAGCGATCAACAATGTCCTTGAATGTGCATAAGAAGCAGTAGTGTGAGAGAGTCAAGACAGTTCAGTTAGAAGCTTTACAATTTCTCTCAATCTACATCAACCTGGGGATCATATTGGTCAGTGATGTAGCAATGCTTATCGCTCGTTTATAGAACTTGCACCGTATATTTGTGACACTTGGTGTCGCTAAGGAGTTGCTAACCTTTTTCCCCTTGGCACCTTACGTATGCTTGATAAAGTAGTTTGCTCGATGTTCTAGGGCTTTCTCTGTTGTTGTCGTGATGGGCGTGCTCTGCAACGAATTAAGAACTAAATGTTTCAGCCGCTGTTATCGTTATGTTCCTCCGGGAAGGGTTGTTTTTCGCTAATTACGCGAGCACCACTTAGAGAAAAGATGGAGCCCAAAGGTCGCGCAGTTCTAATCCAAGATTAAAAGGTCATCAAATTTCTTACACAACTTTCACACAGCATAGAAAATAAAGAACTGCAAAGATTGCATGAACAGCGAAATAGGATTTCTCAAAAACCATCTTGGTTTTGAATATTTAAACCACTTCGAAGATTTAACATCATGATAGGTAAAATTGTGAAGCGTACAACATATGATTTCCCTCAGAAGGAAATCCAGCCCTTCTCCGATGGGTTACAGGCTGGGCAAAACTCCAGCAGAGCCCAATACTAGTGTTTTTAAAGGTGCGTCGCGGCCATTCGTAGGCAGATTGAGGCTTGAAACTATTTTGCATGCGTTTAGCTTTTTGGAAACGATAAACACGTAAATGCTCCTCGGATTGAACTTCAACTATTTCTGCGAGTCCTCCGCCTCTTACAAAGGGAGGATACTTTGTCGCAGTGGTCATTCAAGATGAGATGTATACCGTCGTAGGCGGTCTCGAACGCTGATCTCAAATCTGCATTGCGAATCTGCTAAACGGTTCTGGGAACAAAGTTACGGGACCAATGCCTCCGTGTGTCATACTACTGTACCAAACGGGTCACCGAGCCAGGCAAAGCCGTAGATGTGCAGCGGTGGCTCAGCTGGTATGCTCGTGGATTGATAGATATAACATCAAGGTTCAACCCCATGATGCATGCGTTCGTTTTGCTTTTGAACGCTCCTAAACGCTTGCAAAACGTTTTTGGGCTCATTATTAGGCATCTACGGAGCTCCCTAACTTAGGAACATTAAAAAGCTATTACAAGTATACTTTTTTTTCTGCTTCTCACCGGCCGAATAAGGGTGGAGCATCATTCGAGAAAAAAGGAATTTTGAACATCCGCTCGAAATAGGCTTTTGAGGCTGCAAGAAAGATTCCAAATGGTCCTTCGTATCAAACGCGCTTCATCATGGGACCAGCAAGCTATTCTGGCCGAAGGGGTGTCATCGTATTTGACGGAGGACTTTCTTACAGCGCAGCGTGAAAAACGATCACAAAGATCCTCTGCGGTCGCCTGACGATAGCAGCGGCGATGGTCCCATAACCTCGCGACCCTCGTACGTTTGTGCGAATAAAGAGGTACCAAGGAGAAAACGTAGCCTCCAACTTAAGTGATCTGGCCCGTGAGCTCGAATTTTATGGCAGGGTAGAAGAGCCCGTGACCTTCTATAGTTCGAGTGTCAAAAGAAACCGCACTTGCTCATAATGAGGAACACGTTTTGTATCACCACAACAGAGTGCCGTCTACGGAAATCAAGAGGAATAGTGAGAGGGCATGAGCTTTCGAATTGGTATCTTATCGACAACTCACGATGTCTTATGTGTTTGCAGCTATCAAGTGCAAAAAAGCGAACCGATCTGGCTACCTATGGAGATTAGCACATAAAAAGGAAGGATAAGTTACCATGGAATCAAATTAATATAGGAATCTCATTGCCCGAAAATCATTTTCACTGGGTGCCGCTTCATATCAACAGTGAAAGCCCATAGGGGGCAAATCCATAGGAAGTCGTAAGTGGGTTCAGCGTTTATGTACAGCCGTGACATTGTGTCCCATCGCATCACCACGTTAACCGATCAGAATGGCTTCTTGAAAGAGCGTTCACCTCAGGAATTAATCACATGCGGACATAAATCGGTAGACTTTTGTTCCACAGTATTTCTTCAACAAAGCCAGTTGCCTTGCACCAATGCTTCGAAAATGCGCACAATAATCCTAGGGTGTGTGAACCGTATCCTTTCCGAAGAGAGATCTGGCCGAAAGACCGTCTTGACTGTTCGTGGTAGAGAGGCGTATTCGGCAGTAGTGATGAAATTTTTTTATTGGATTACTTTTTCCAGCAATCCTTAGCTGCAAGGGAGCTCCGTAGATGCATAAAATTGGCCCAAAAACTTTTGCAACCGTTAAAGGCGCATTTCATGGGAGAGCAAACGAGCGCATGCATCAAGGAACCAAAACTTGGTGTCATGCCTAGCAGTCAACCATCCTGCCAGCTGCGACGACGTTGCGCGACTACGCCTTTGCTCGGCTCGCTGATCTGTTCGGTACAGTGGTGTAACACACTGCATTAGTTCCCTAACTTTATTCCCAAAATCCTTCAGCAGATTTGGGACACAGATATGAGATAAGCCTTAGAAACCATTTAGGTCAGTAAGCATTTAATCTCGAATGGCCGCTACGACCAAGTATCCTTCCCTTGTTAGTTACGCCGCTGTTTCACTGTGCTTGACTTGCAGATATGACGAAAGGCAGAGGAGAAAGCTTTTTTCTTTAGTTTTCGTAGTCCTTCCACAATCATGAATCAGATTGGAGAACAGCGTTCGAAAAGGCATTCGGCGATATGCACTTCACTTTGGTTGGCAGAGCGATCTTGTATCCTTTTCCTGGCAGCAACGAGAAAACATAGTTGTTTATCAAATTGGGACCTCTCACTCATACTACATACACATTGTCTGGCGGAAATCAAGTATGAAGTGAAAACGCATTCGATCGAGAGCTTGACTGGTTTGGTGTGCATTTGTGCTGAAGAGTTACTGCCACACTAAGGATTTATGTCCTCTTCGAAATGCTGCTCAATACATACAATTGCGTGTAGGATACAATTTTCTCATGTGACAGAACAGAAATTGCCGGGATTCGTTCAAATCTGCAATGGTTTGACAACCCTCATAAAGTGCTCTTGTATCATTGAGGTTGCTTCGGTAGCTTGCATTCACTGTAGAAAATCTAGGAATTCATTTTCGCCTCCCTTCGACTTTTTTACTTGGTCAAAAGGCATAAAATTCGAATCTATAGTATTATGGAAGCAATAGCTATGGCAAGATGCGAACAATCATGAAACATGTACTCCGAGACACTTTCTCGCGGTATCATGCAATCGCAACTTTCCGAGTGCACGGTCAAATACACAGTCAAGTCTATTTGGTCGAACACAACTTCTTCCGCGAGACTAGGTTCCAATACAATCGTTCTTCCATCCCTTTGCTTTGTCAATCCAAATTCAGAAATTTTGCGGCGAAGAGGATATGGAGGAAGAGGATAAGGGCAATATGAGGGAAACAGTGCAAAATGAGGAGTTATGGCAAGAACAAGATCGAAGAAGCGGGGAATCATGGAAGTCAAAGTATGTTTGGGAATCAGGACGAGTTGCTTTCAAGGGTGTACTGCACATTGCACTCCATCTTGTCATTACTTCTTTACAGGACCACTTCCTTGATACGTTTTCAACAAATATTAACGACAAACGACTGATATTTTCGATTTTTTATTCTCTTGATTATGCATACAAATACACGATGAGAAAACGAGGATTAAAGTAAAAATCAAGCGCAAATTTGAATTTTCGAAATTTTGCTCTCGAAACATTTTCGAAATTCTTCCTTCGCCGTATGATTGAAAGCCATAGGAAGTTCTAGTTACTTTTCTACAAAAATTTATACGTATTATGAAATTGCTATTTGAAATCGCTACTTACAAAGGTACCCATGATTCTTCAAGTCGTCTTTGTTGAAGCTTGGCTCCTCCGTCAGTAGTGCAAAAGGAGTACATTATTGAAAAAACATCAGTGCGAAAGTCCTTCCGAGTCCTTACTCTCGATCAGAAGACGAAGCATTAGGTGCTGAGTAATTCTGTTCCGGGATGCGTTCTGCGTTCGTCTACTTCGTGAAGCATTCGAACGTTTTTTCAAAAACTCTTGGAGATTAGGGCAATTTTCTTCTAGAATATTGAGCCTTCAGTTAAAGGCAGTCACGGCTGACACAGTCATATCTCTAACTTCTATGTCGAAGATTTCTCTGCTATACGCTCGATCGTGTTTGTGCTCCGCTCGATTATTCTGAAATAGTAGAGAACTCAGCTAGCGAATACTACATCGGGTCTATTAACGCTCGGGAATAGAAGAAGGACATACTTGAACATTGAATGGGATACGATTTGCAGTTACCTTTATCACGTTTGGCATGTAGTAGTATTTCTCGTGATTCATCATTGTTCAAAGACTTGCGAAAGCGGAACTATGTGTAACTCAATCAAGAAAAAATCGCTTCAATACCTTAACTTTAATAAATGATGTCGCGAGCGATCATTCAATGTAGGTAGTGAGCCATTGCGAAATAGCTATGAAAAGAAGGCAACGCACCGTCAAGAATGCTAGTAATAGGTCGGTGTTTGTAACATCCGTCTACACAGCTACCCAGGGTGAATCCAACGACGTAATAGAAATGACACGTATTATTAAGAACTCGATTGTCAGACAGTCTTTTATTCTAGAATGGTAGAAAACCACAGCATCCAGCGACGGCAACCTCTTGACTCGCCAATGACTCTCCTTCGATCCTTTGAATTCTGCTCGGAAATTACAGAGTCCTAGCCAGCCTCACTATTTGAAAGCGCTTTGATCTTCATATTATTCGGCAAATTAGAGAACCCAGATATAGTAGTCGCTCGAAGTAAAGTATATATAAAGTTGAAAATATGGAGTTAGAAACATGAGAAATAATCCCATGATAATTTGGCCTACGCTTGAACCTTTAACGACAGCACGGCTCGACGGTGAGTAGTTTTTTTGGTCGCGTGGGAGAGCAAGGCTCAACGGTGTGGCGCAGACTTCTTATTGATTGAATTTTTTGATTATTCGTTTTTTTTTTGATAGAAGAAATTCGATAGGTTCACAATCTTTAAATATTATCATGCTGAAGATGGATTTAAAAACTTTTCATTCCTGGAAACAACTTCAAATTTCAACCCTTTCCCTGAACATCACACTCTTCGCGCATTTTTTTTGTAAACATCAATGTAAAAAGTGACTCCTACATTCACGACGCTTAGTTTTCCCTCGCCTTATATTTCCGGAAGCGTAAACACGTCCATAGTCTCGAGACAGTTGTTTGTAACAACATCCTCATGAACTTGTCCTCTCTTTGACTTGCTATCCTTGACTTCTGCTAGTTCTCCTTTTTGGCTTTCTCATGAACTCCCAAACAATTGTAGGCTACATTTTGAAAAATTTCCAGCCGGGGGTACACTCGAGTACCGGTTATCGGTACAGAGATGTCAACCTCGATGACACCTTTACAGCATATCTTGAATAGCCTTATTCCATATTTGTGTCTCTTGGGAGGGATGTGGTGTTTGAAAGTTATTCTGCCACGGTTAGGCGATAATGACTCATTCACGCAATTTTCTAAGGTCCGTAGATTTTCTCACAGTCTGCATTGGAGAGTTGTATGGATTCACTAAACTTGTGAAGTTTTTTGCCACAAAATTTATTGTTATCGGCAAAACTAATATAATCATTCAATAATTGCCTGATTGGGTCCTTGACATTACTCTCCTAGCAATCGAACGCGAATCTCATTTGCAGGTCCAGTGCTTCAATCACTCTCGGCCTAGGCTTCCTACTACTCTCATTTGCATTCGTAATCCGATAAAATTTCTGATTTCAGCTGGACATCTACCATGAAATCTAAAATACTTCGCTTTCCCCTATCTCTTAGTTTCTTTGACGATCAATGAAAAACAATCATTTAATTGTTCAATATAATTCGTAAAAATTGATTGGTAAGTGGCATCTAAGTGAACAACCATTTGAACCAACTAGTTGAGAGAATGCCAAGTGATAGTCAGTTTCTGCAATGCTGAACGATTCGCCTTCACTTTCACTGCTTAATGCTGATTACGTTCCAAATTAACATTGAGGCATCGTTGAAGAAAAAATTACCGATGAACCATATTGTTATACCTCAAACCAATAGTCTTCAAGACCACTTTTCAAATCATCAAATCGTCGACTACGGACTGATCCATCTCGACTTCCAGAGCTGCGTTATGCATAAAACCGAAGTTAGAGTAGAAAACTCAATTACCTAATTTACGCTTGTTTCAAACGGAATCACGGAAAAAAAGCTCGAAAGAAGTGAAAATTTTGGTTTTCTCTGCTTGAACTCGAACGAGGTTGATAAGAAAACAACTTTATTCCGGCTA
>UZAF01000229.1:0-10838 GCA_900617895.1 Haemonchus placei | reverse complement strand
AAATTCAATATAATCACGATATACATGGAACAACCCAAAAGCTGAACAAGCAGAACATGGCAACCAGTAAACAATGCTTTATCAAAAATCAAAGCCGTTCAAAAAGTGCTGCAACAAAGCAAAACAAACTAACAATTAATACCTGATCTTAAGAGCTTATGCCCGAGTAAGTCAGTTAGTGGAAGACATTTCACCAAGCGTAGGCTACAAACTGAGGCAAGAATATGAACCTATATTAAACTAATAGCATCACAAATTGCTATCACTTCTTTTCTCTTAACGCCTTTATGAATTCTTCCATCTCCCGCAATTTCTTCCGGTTGTCATGACTTTCACGTTTTCGTTCTCGTTCAGCTTCTAGCGTACGTCGACGTTTTTTCCTCTCCTCTTCAACATCGCGTTTTACGCTCTTTGACTTCGCCTTATCCTGTTCATTTTCCACTGAAACAATGGTTTTGGTAAGTACTTTATAAAATGGAGTTCGAAAGACTCATGAATTACAAAGATCAAAATTTTGGCCTCGGACGGGACTTGAACCCGTACTTCTAGGCAAGTACTGGTTCGACTCCCGTACGGGGCCGAAGTTTTGCCCACAAATCGCCATCCTTGAGAGATTTTCGCATCGCGTATTGCGGCAGTTACGCTTAGCAGTTAACGAAACATCAAATCAAAACAAGTTATAGCTTATGAATTATTTATTTACTTATTTATTTAATATACAAACAGAAAATTTCTGTAGAGAATATTGACCTGTGTAGAACAGCTTAACATATATAGTTGGAATTTACATGTTTTTATATAGTATGAACATGTATTCATCTAGTGTTGTCTTTATGTATTGACGTGTATGGACAAGGAAAGCTTATATAAGCATTATATAAGGGCGCCTCTGAGTTCCTAAATTAGTTCTGATACGTCGCTGCGTTGAATGACTGATCGTCATTTTCCATCAATTAGAAGAATAATGAGCTGTTATTCTATGGGCAGTCGCGATACCGACTGGTTTACCATCACTAAGGAGAGAGTTAAAACCAACAAACGCAATGCTGAAGGCACCTCCCACCCTCAACAATTAAAATTTCTTAGGAGCATGCAGAATTCGAGAAGCACGCAAAAACGTAGTTATACTTGAAACTTGTCGCTCTTTCAAACAACAACCCGCTGCGAAACTTTCAGTGATGTTATTAGTTTCCTAGTATACATTCATCAGAAAAAAAAACCCTTGAGATCGTAAAATAGAACTACACTTACAGATTTCTACAGATGGACTTCTTCTCTTCCTATCTAGTTTTGCCAGTGCCGTCCTTGCTCGTCGGTCTTCCTTTATTCGCAAAACTTTCTCGAACTTACTTTTCGCATTTTCCAAATCACCTTGTACTTCCAACCTGGATTGTAATTAAACTGTGTGTTTAGTAATTCTTTTTGCTTTCTCCTCAATCTCTTTACACAACTAGAAATCGACTCACAGCGATGCATACTTTACGAGTGTCTCCACCATGTAGTTACGAGCATTCGAGTGGGTTGGCATTAAAGAGAGCGCCTGATCAAAGTCGGCTTCAGCCAGAACGTAGTGTCCATTTGTCGAATATCTGGGCAAGACGACGCAAAGAAATTGATCGTTTCATGTATACGTTTCGCATCACGCGCATGTGCAATATCCCTCGGATCACAAATCGGATTCTGAATCGGCCTTAAGCATTTTACTATATCACCATATTAACTGCCTTAGCTCTCTTTTCGTTGGAGCAGATCCAAAGAATGACGTCACAGCGAGTTATTATCAATTTTTCAGGAACTACCCTGAGAAAACATTCAAAGAAACGGTTCAGGGAATATGAGCACAACTCTAACAACTGACCAGAAAACTACTCATACTCCTACTCTCATCCCTTCATTTAAACCTTATGGTAAACCATTATTAGTACCATTAAGGATCTCCCACCACTCGGAATCCCAAAACTTACGAATAAGCTTAATATCCGACGCAGAATCCGCCTCCAAAACAGATTGGAACGCACGGCGTCTTTGATGCATGGCTATAAAAGATCACTCACGCTGCACCTCTGGCTACCAGCGCTTCGACACAATGCGGATTGATTTCCAATGCTTGATTAAGCACAACGATGGCTGATTCACGATTTCCTGATCGCATGTGCTCCACGCCTCGTACTACATACTCATCGGCAAGCATCTCATTCTGTCGTTTCCGTATAGCCGATGCAGGCTCTGCTCGATCCTGAAATACAGTCTATGAGCTTTTATTACCACAGTAGAGCAAAACCTCCCATCATGAACGATAGCAAAACCTCCTATCATGAACGACATCTCTGATTTCCTTTCGATATATCGAATTCCAATACGATCAAATTTTTAACATAACAAGAAAATACTGGATAGATTTGAAATACCATCTCCACGCCGTCTAGCTTCAGGAACGTGTACGAAGATGTTGTAGGGAGTCGAAGCGTTTCCGCAAGATACGTGTTCCGCATCATTTTGCTATCCTCAATATAGGTCCGTAAATCAGTATGCCGTGGCAACTCCCGGCCAATCCTGAATAGGTACGATTAGCCGTCATTAAAGCATGACAAGGACGGCACATAGCCAAGCCAAAGGGGTTGTTCATGTCTGATTCAACCCAGACGGGTGCTCTGAAGCAAGTACAAGTGAACTCAACGAAACAAAACCACTTATTGTTTCAAATCCTTTTTTGAGCGGCAAATAAAATGAAAATACAAAAATGGAGAAAACTAAAAATTTCACACTTGTCGGCTAACCTGAAATAGTCTGGGAGTTCATTCGACGACAGCGGTGGAGCCTCAATAGTCATAATTGAAAGAGCGAAAAGATAAAAGAACGGTGTTTTCATAATTGGCGGCAATTTTCACAATAATGAAACAGTTTGATGACAGCAAAAAGAGAAAAAAGAAAAGAGACAGAACATACGGAAACTTCTCGACAAATCGAGAAAACGAAAGTTCATGAATCAAACATACTTCAAGTAGCTCGACTTTGACTGGATTTACGCTTGATATTCGGGCCTCTAGATATTGACCTACAGATATGCGACGTGAAAGCGCTGATAAAGGCGTGAGCAACTGAAACAAATATATGAAACGTTTTCCAAAATCATTCATAACCTTCGGCAACTTTACGTCAAAACATGAGCGCTACAAACTAAGAAGCTGGAGAGCAGCCAAGCAATTTTATCACCTCCTCACGCTTTTTCAGAATACTTTAAAATGGAGGAAAACAGTTACAACAGCAACAACAGCTATAGCTAACAAATAATTTTTTGACAACTTGGGCATAATTGGCTATTTGCTACTGTTAGTAATACTAAGGCTCATGAGAGTAGGGAATATTAGATTTTGATTGTAATCTTTAATTTTTTTCAAATTGACCACTTTTCAAAGCTTGTTTATTGTAAATGCGCCTCATCTATAAGCTATTAGTCTCCCTATCCATCAAAGAATTTCAAAAAAAGCCTATTAGCGCAGAAAACTTCCAATGCGTCCTTCCACTGAACTTATGTCAGCGCAAACAGGCTTATCGGTATTTTACATAATATGCGCCGTATTTATCATGATCAAATTAGAATCGAGCCGATAGTGGCTGGCACTTCGCGAACAGTTTTGCACGAAAATGTCCGGTACACCCACCTGTAAATCCAGCCACTCCAAATCACGTTTAATTCGTGTGGCAAAACATAAAGGCTTCACATATGCACCCACAATATCACATCGTTTGACTTTGACTATAAGAATATCACCAACTTGAGCATCCTCTTCAAATTTTGCTATCGCGCTGAAAAAAAAGAAGAATAAAGTTCAGGCCAATTGCACACAGAAATACCTAATCTCACTCATGGAAAACATGGAAAAAATGTTTGAGTAATTCATAGTATTTAATTTGCGGCAAGATGTATTTAACAAGTAATACCTATGTAAAATGATTAACTCAGAAATACTACATCATTTTATGGATTTTGGAATAAAAAAGGTATTCGGTTCACGAATTTGACTCAAATTTGGTTTTTTTTTCTCATTACAAATACTAAGAAGAGGGAAAAGTAGTGGGGAAAAAGGAGAAAAATGATCATTCCAGTGGGCTGTATCATAAATGATCCCAGTACTTATTGCTATGAGTAGCTCTTTCAGATGTCGTAGGGAGGGAAGACAATAGAATCTGTCGCGGAGACGTCAACCCATAATTATTATAAGGATAGCTAGGTGACCTCACGAGGTCACACCTCATGCTGTGCACATAGATTTGAATATGTTTACCGTGAGCACGATGTCTACTCCGAATAGATCGAAGCACTCAACTAATTAAGACATTCGCCAATGAACACACAAGGTATGGAAGAACGAGCTCCATATCATGAGGTGCGAACCCATTAGAATATGAACCCTACAGGAAATTTTATCTGCAGGTGTCAAGAGATTATAAGGGTGACAGTGAAAAAAAACCTTATCGTAAGATGTCGAGAGCAGTCAGAGGAAGCCTTCATGATTTTTTTCAAACATTGGAAGATTTGAATTTTCAGAGTGTCACAGCGAAGAGCATTGGAGAGGAGCAATTGAGATGGTTCGTCCCCAAAAATCGGTATACTAAGCACCATTCCTTGAAGAGCAAAATAGCTGGAAAACTCAGATCCGTATTAACAAACCAAGTAGGTCTCTTATGAGTTCCCTATGAGATGCACAGCCACCAAGGCAACATACGTGACACATCGGACCACCAAGTTACAGCAAGCGGACGATGAGGAGCTTGTCGTTAGGCGTGAATTCATTCGAAAGTTTTTCTGCTTATAGTTATATGCAAAACCTCCTTCTCCTTCGAGGAGACGATTGCGGCCCATTACTGCGAGCCAAACGTCTTTAGGTAAGCTAACGCTTTGTTTTTTTTCCAATACCACTTTCATGAAGAAAACAGTTAACAGTAAAACGAAGCACTACAAGTTCCCCTCAATACATTGAACAGCAGTCAGCTCAAATCTATAGGATAGGCCTCGCGTCCTTCCCCTGATATTGACAGAAAGATCAATAGTGGTGACCGTCATAGTGAAGATTGGATTTAGTTAGTTAACATAATTAAGTTGAAAATCAAAGCTGAAGGCAATACATTTAGATACTTTGCCTCAAAGAAAACTTCAGAAATCTACAAAGATCCAAAACGATGAAAGCACAGAAATTAATTACCTCGACTCTGAAATTCGTTCAGCAAAACATTCATAAGCAGGTGTCGTCGAGACTGAAGGCAAATCAAGTACCCCGTCCTCTTGAGAATTTGGAATTCCTTTAACGATTTCACGAGCAGCACACCTTATACTTCTTTTCTTCTCACGGCTACTACTCATCGCATAAAACTGCGATACTCCTGAAATAATAAGTCAAATATTCAAACTACGATACGCACTTCTCCATCGACTATACATACATTTCAGTCATTTTCAAAAGCTAAAAAATACAACCTATGGTACCAGCACAGTGCTCCCTTGTAAGGTAATGTTTCTTAACTCAACTTATAAAAATTTGAACCCAAGGGAAACTCTCAGCTTTTGAAGAAGACAAAAAATGGAATTGGGATGCGAGCTGCGACTACTTCGTCTGAGCTCTTACCTAGCTCAAAAGGCCTAGTTACTACCGTAGAACGGAATCTTAACAGAAACAACTTTGGTGTTGCTTTTCAGAACCATTTTCTATTCCCAGTGAAGTTAACCGAAACTTTAGCAATTATCGAAAGCATTGTCAAAACCTAAAACATTCCTGGTATCAGTCTATCTCCCAGCGGCCTCTGTCTACTCCATCATGGCATTTAAAGTCAGCATAATTAGGTGACTAGAGTTCACAGATAATGGAGGCCAGTACCAAAGCAATACTCATTAAAAAGAAATCAATCTGAATTTCATTCACATTATTTACAAGCAATTTGGTCGAACACAAATAAAGCCAACCATGTTGACTCAAATAATCAGCTCAAGGCGCACATCAAAATCTACAAAAAGACTAGCGTCAATAAGAAATACTACTATACATCAAGCATAATCAAAAGACAAATACAAACTATAGAAAGAAAAAATAAAGCACTATAATGTCTAAAATGCGAATGACAACCCATTAATAAGTGAGATTAACAAAAAGGGAAGTCTCAGCTGGAGAAAAAATTAGAAAACTACTCAAATTCTCAGTAGGGTGATATAAAATGCCCAGAAAATGCTGTAGATGTATAGGGAATTCAACAAACGATAAACTATTGCAAAATCAGAATTTGGTGATAGTGAAAGTAACACTGAGGCATGGCATCAAACGGTTGAACACGTGAAAGTTGAGACCAATTTAGAAAGCTGTTCTCAATTTGAGAAAGCTGGCGGAAATTGAAACACGTCACTATAAAGGGTTATAAAAACCAAAACCTCAGCTATTCTGGGAGAACAAACGCAACAAATAATATTAAAGATTACTCTAAGTAGCAGTATAATACAATTTGCTTGTAAGCTACAACAAAAACGTACAGAAGCGGCAGACACCCCACAATGATCGCAGCAGCTGATTGCACATAATATCGATTTTTCATAAACAGAACGTTGGCTAGCAAGTACTTGGAAAATCTAGCCAGTCTAAGCATTCTTTTTTGGTGCAAAAGGAGACAAGGAGTCAGGAAGGGCTTGAGGGAATATCGGACGAATGCCTTCCATTTTAAGCACGCCCAACGCTCGTAATAACTGGTAGGTGCCGAATTCTGCTCTCATCGACGGCGACCACGACTTGCTTTTCCCACGCCATTCCCCTCCCTGAAATACTCCAATCGGTTACTTCTTTTTACCAGCTTTACCAGGAGAAGTAATAAAAAACTCTTCGTAGAGGCTTCTGCAGTGGTGAAAACCAAAGACAAAAGAGCAGAAAGCATCAAAAACAGTCAATTCAACCTCTGCAGCTACCCAGACCTGTGTGCTACTGTCCCATAGCCCTTGTTCTGACGTGAACCCAGAATCGTGAGCAGATAAAAATATCAATTATGGGTGATTTTGAATTTAAAACCACCAATATTTACCTTGGGAAAAAGGTCGGAAACTTTCTTACAAGCTCCGAAATCGTTCGTAAATCTCAGCTCACCTTAACATTTGTCAAATTCTCCAGTTTGATCGCCTCTATAAGAGCAGCCTCACGAACGAAAGCCTCTTCATCGGAAACACTGTGGTTGATTTGCAGACAAACAACACCGTTTCCGTTTTTCCAGATTGAATCAATACGTTGAAGTTTCGCGTTTGAAGTCTGCAAGAGCGTTGGTTCTATGTACGAGGGGATCGATGTGAGTTATAAAAAAAGCACCGCATGAGAGGCCTCGATTCGACTACTGGCAAACTTTCAAAATTACAGAACCATACAGAAAAATGAATAGTAAAACAAACGAAAAATGAATATATTAGATAAGAGTGCATGAGGCCACCCTACCAATTTCGGCGACTTCAGCTCCTTCTCCTTTTTCGCTTCGATTAGATGAGCTAGAGGGCGTGCCTGAAACGATTACTCTAAACCATAGTACCACTGCTTATAAAGAAAAATAATATTAGATTTTACAAGAGAACGCACAGATGCAATAGCCACTACGCTCAAATCAAGCCTAACAATTTTGGTTGGGCAGAAGTAAGGGCCGTTAAGTGAGTAGCTCCTAATCTACCCATACAGATTTGAAGACAAACAACGAAAGGACCGATCAAGTAAAATGTAGTCTTAAGCCTATTTTTCACTCACCTTTGAACCTTTCCCGACATAAAAAATTGATTGCACGAAACTTTTCAGATCCATTGAATCCACGTCAACACTAATCTTTCTAGGATCCAGGAGGAGATAGCAGAAGGCAGTCACACCAGCTAGTTGGAATTCTTCTCGGACCTGCATACACATAAAGCATAGAGAAGCTTAGTTAGCTTACAAATGCCATTGGGATCTCAAAAGTTGCAGACCTGGTCATCTAACGGTTTCCCCTTCTCGGCTGTTGATATATCCAACATTGCCATTTCCAATTGACGCGAATATTTCACTCCTTTCACAGTGGCTGCACCACGACGCATTGCAACCAACTTTTTCTCATACATCCCTCGCGTCCTAATTTTAAAAATCCTTTCTTTTCTAAGGATTACGACGGCTTAAATGATTAAAAGCAGCATAAAATATTATGTAATAAAACTATCCATGGTCGTGAATAGAGAGCACTTATATTAAAAGGCTATTGCTTAAAAATTAGAAATGCTCACGATAATTGGAGAATAGAAGTTTTTAAAAGCGAAAAAATTGTATAACGCCCTAAGAAAGCCATCCACAAAGCCTAGTAATATCGAGTACAGAACAAAATGAACCTACACTGCAAAATTCATACTGATAGCACTGGTTATCACAGATACTATCAACCAGAACTAACTAAATTCACGCCGCTTTTCGTGAAAACCACAACCTATTTGATGGACAACTAAAGCCAAGGTAATGGCCTCATGTAGACCTTCAATCCCGACAAATGAGCATGTATTAGTGAGGTAGCGCTTTTGGCAATGTATCGCAAAAGAGAAGATTAATGCAACCAATGTAACTAAAAAGCTGAAAAATGAGATAAAATGTTGTTGACCACTATCATTGCTCACCTGGCACACATAGGTCCAGCAACAATGCCAAATTTCCTCAGCTCAGCTTTTAACTGCGCATCATTGAGGCGACGAACCTTTCGCAATTGACCATCATCAACATTTGGTGAAAAAATTGCTCCATCGATCCTCATCTGAAACATAAGCTACTTGCCAAAGAGGCGAGTTCTTATCAAAGGGGCCACAACCATTACCTGCTGAACTTTTCTTTGCAAATCAGCTATGTCAAAGCTTTCTTCGGCTGTGGCATACGCCTTTTCACTATCTAAATAACAAGTCAAGTGAAAGTACAGTTCTCGTCGTAAATCAGGGAATAAAAGTCAAATGTGTCACTCTGCACACCTTGGCTGCTGTCCTTTTCACTTAACCACTTGGAAAGATCATCAGCCGGCATCTCTTCAATGGGTGGCGCCGACGGTTCAGGTCGTGATCTTGGGGTCACCGGTGCGAGCCTGGCTGTTCTCCTGAATGCTTGGCTGATTGAAAACTTACTTATGGAGGAGTGTGAGAATACGACCAAATACCAACCTATGATCCACCATAACGGCAGGACTTAGAGCAGGCACTCGTGCTGCTGGTTGAGATCCCATCGGTAAATGATGTGGCGTGTAAGCTTTGGTAGTTTGTGGAAAGCGAAGATGACGATCCCGATCGAACTTCATCTCGGGATCACTGTGTGATCGTCTTGAATTTGATGGAAGATCCACTGCAGCAGCAGCAGGTATGCTGGGTTTATTGATGAGAACTCCTCGGGACGGCTTCGGCCCTATAAGTATATTCTTTGATATTCCCATATGCGGCAATTTCGGGCTGAGTTGCAAGGGTGGGTATAAATCGTCAAACCAGCACTGCATTTACATTCACAGGAGTTTAAATCAATTACAATAAAGCTGCTGTGTGCATCAAAAAATTGAGTTCCTTTTTTGGAATTCTTCAGTAAAACATTTGCACTAGAAACGAGTCTGGTCCTAACGAAAGCTCACTTTCCATTATTTAATTTTGAGCGAAGCTTCACTGGTCTCGAAACAAAATAAATACAACACAAAGGAAGAGAAATGTCAGCGAAAGGTGATACAAACGACACTGACTTACCCGCAGGACGCGTCTGTTTAGAAGTTGTTGGCAATGGCATTAAATCAGAGGTTGGATAACCCGGACTAGCAAGTGTACCAGAACGAGGTGTCCCTGTAGGAGGAGCTTGACCGCTGATTCCTGAAGTGGTAATTGGTGAGGAAGTCGTAAAAGCTCGTGTCGGAGCGTCAGCGATTGGAGGCCCTACCTGAAAAAAGAGATTCTTATTTATGTTTAAGTATGAGAACAGATTCAAGACAAGTGCAAATTCGAAAGATGCGGAAGAAGAACGGCTTGGTTTATCTCCCATCTTCACATTACGCCATAGAAACCCTTACACTTCTGGTCAAGTTTCGTGCTACAAGTTGAAATATTTCAGCATTTGTATGCAGCTGAACACTCAGCGTTCAGTAGCACTGAAACGTCAGCCCGTCTCGAAAGTTAATGCGGGAATGGATAGCATAATGTCAATCAAAATGGTGTGACTGGTAGAGTCTAAAGCAATGATAACATCCCGATGATTGACAGTACATTCGTGACGAAGCTTTCCTCAGTAAAGACACTCGAAACCTGGAATCCGAAGGGTATTGAAGGCTTAATCTATAACTTTGACTATAGCCCCTACTCAGAATTGTAACAATAATACTACAAGATGTCCAGAAACTGTAATCAATAGTGATAATCACTCCTTTTTGATATTACGGATTCGGACGTTCCAACTCTCATCACAACCGGATGATAACACCTAATCAGTTTCCACTTTCGTTCAAATATAACAGATGATAAGAAACGCACGAGGCTTGGCCTCCTTCGGCCAACGTTGAACGATCGCCGCACTTTTCTTCGTATGCTCCTCATAAAATTAGTGTTTGTTGCCGTTCCCATTCCAGCATGACATGCAAAAAGCCGTCGAATAATTCCTCTCTGTTCCCTGGTGCTTTTGGCAAGCATTCGCTGAAGAAACCTATAATAACCACTGAGTGTACGGCATAAACGTGCAAAAAGCGATACGAATGTATTGTACTTTTTCGATCTATGGCAAGAAGCAGATGAACCCAGCTTCCTGAGCAAAGAACGACAAATTTAGGTGTATTTATAGAAAACTATCTGAAACTATAATTCTATG
>UZAF01000228.1:0-10839 GCA_900617895.1 Haemonchus placei | reverse complement strand
TCTTGGCGATCCTTTTGGGAGCAATATCCTTTGATTCTGCGGGTTCCGAAACGGTTCAACGGTGAATATTTTTTACCGGGAACCGTCAAACGGGCTAAGCAAAACGGAGAACCGCCAGGGTTTACTTTTAGCTCACTGTTGCCTGTTACCATCTACAACTTTTGGAACAACGAGCGTTATACCAAATTTTTCTTTCAAACATGCATCCGGAATCGCATTCTTCGAGTTCACCGTATTTTCATTATGCAGGGAAAAGCTCACCCACAATTCCAGTAGGGAGGTGCGGTTCTGCTGAAATAAAGGGCGTCTGTGTGAATGTTTTTCTTTCGAAGAATAGTTCTACGACAAGCATGCATAATTTGGCTGCCGATCCGTCTTCAAATCGCCATGAGCCGGTACAACAAAATTGATTCGCAAAAATTCCAGATGTCGATGAAACTGTTCATCCTTCTACTGGTCGTAGTGTCGGTTGCTGCTTTTGCCTCAGTGCAAGTAGTAAGTTTCTTTTTTTCCACCGAAACAGTCATGGTGATAATAGAGGAAATATTTTAATAGAGGTCAGCCAAGGTTAGAGAGTGTTGCCGCAAATCGGCGGAATGGAAGGATAAGAGTTGGAGGCAAAAGTTGTGTGCATCACTGGCAACCCTTGCCGGCACACCTCCACTACACCAAATTAAGCCACAAATTTCAACAAATTAATTGGCAAACGAACAAATGTAATAATGCCAAGATAACCGGTCATTTTTCACCAAACATTGAGATTGCTAAGAAAAGCGAAGGAAATTATTAACAACGTTCACCAGTATTTACTGCTACGCCTTGACTTTCCATCAGGGCTCTGAACAACACAAATAAATATATAATAGTGCCTCTGAAAAAATTCTTGTTAATTTCAGAACAATGAGAAAGCGGGTGGAAAAGATGTGAGCACAACATCCAATGAAGACGCCTCGTCTCCGTCTGAACCAATGAGGCGCTTTGGCGGACCGCCCTCTCCTAAAGCCGCATGGAGGAGAAAATCGATTTTTGGTTGAAAAAATTAAAGTATCCCTTGTAAAACCTTCATAGCCACTTCTGTGGAATTTCTTCTCTGAGTTATGGAATAAAGTATGAATATTAAATTTGGAAAACCTACTTCTCAAGGCTCTTTAAGTAGTGTCTATTTACGAAAGCGATTCCTTTGTAAACACGCCATGGTGGTGGCCTGACGAAGTTGGATTGGTGGAGAATCGTTCCTCTTTGAATTTCTCAGCCCTTTCACCCTACAGACCCGTCCAACACCTTTTTAGCACTGGGTGAGGTGAGGCGTAACGCTTTGCAGAGATCTCAAAGGTTCGCGATACTCTTCCGGTTTTAATTGGAGTAATCAGAAAATGAAAAAAATATACCTTGACTGCATCATGGCATGCCGAAGTGAAAGAGTAGTTGTGAAGCACTCTTTACTTAAGCTAATTTTTCATTCCGATAGGTATACCTATGTAGAGGCTGTTAAAACCCATAAGTTTCGACATGGAATAAGGTGCCTACAGCTAAAGGAGTCTTCAAATTGCTTTTGGCTCAAACAGAGTTGGAGCGATGGAGTGGCGGTCTTCACTGTGACCTCATGTTCTGCTGGCCCTAGAGAGAAACTTCCAAAGTTGCACGGAACGTCATATTGATGTGCTTCTTATAATGTTCAAATATTTGCTTGATAATTAATTGAAATTGGTCGCTTGAAGACATCCTGCTCGTTCGCAAGAATTCCAACATTCAACAGCTCAAAATCTGCAAACTTCGATGCCAACTACGAAGCCCCTTACCCATGTGACGAGACGAAAGACATTTTTCACTGTTCGCCTATTTGGTCTTTGATTTTGCACACATTTTTTACAGCAACGTTTAGAGCTTAGATACTTTGGCCATTATATGTATTAGGGTTAGAGTGTCCGAAAAGTTTCGAGAAAATTTTGCCGATCAACTTTGAAAGCATGTTGCTCGCGAACTCGTTAAAGAAGAACTATAAGTTCGGTAGCAGGAAAAGGGACATTGTTGATAGATCAGCACTATAACTGATTGGTTTCGACGTGGTCCTTCGAAGTAAGTAATCGTCGACCGAACGATGTGCCTTAACTACCGCCGCCTTCTCGATTACGAAACTACTCGCTTCGACACCCAGACTTGGAATGAGATGTGGTGAATAATGCAGTGCATCCTCTCCTGTCATCTACCATAGATGGCACGATCGCTTCCTCTTGAAAAGGATTTGCTTCGACGAGGTTTGTCGAAGCGAACGTTCACTGTCTTCGAATACGGACACTGTTCAGGCCTACCGTGGGAGCGATCCTCCTCAAAGTCTAAGGAGATGGAGTAGACGATGTCTACTCCCTATTCCATCATTCTTCACGCTCTACACAGAAGTCGCTATTAAAGTAGCATTCTTCGCAAATGTCGTCCATTCTTTGGCTGAGCAGCAGCTCGTGTGTGAGTCAGTGTGTACCAGAAGCTCTTCTACCGTAAGCAAACGACGACATCGACCGACTTCATTACTGCTCAGGATAAAAAGTAGATGTCATATGGAAAACCACACAGGAAATCACAATGCCTACCAACGGACGTATGCTCAGGGTATTTCACTGGAAGATCCTGCCAGAGTTCTACTGCGATTAACGCAGCAGCATTCCGTTACCGTCTTGGAGAGATGGTATTTCAAGCTCCCATTTCACACTGGTTACAGGGAAATTCCCGATTGTGATGGGTGATGCTAGACCACCCCGCACGAGGACGTCGTCGGACGAGTTGGAAAGACTTGGAACAACCTGGTTACCCCGTTCCCCACATATTCACCTGACCTCAACCCATATGACTGCCATACTTTCAGAAGCCCATAGGAATGCTCCACAAGGGAAAAATTCACTCACTGTCGAGAAGTCAAGTAGGTGATAGATGAACATTGCTACACGGCTCTCTTCATTTTGGAGGAATGGCATCAATGCCCTGTCTTGTGGATGGAGAACATTGTGGGTAAGAAGATCCACTATCGTGATCACTGAGTTTGCTGCCGTAGTAATTTTGTGTTGAAAAAATTGACTGGTTTTTCTAAGAACTTTTCGGACACCCTAATAGAATGCGTCCATGCATTCAATTTCCAATTAAAATCGAAGTCGTGTTTGAATGAGAATTTGGTCAGAAGAATATTGAAGACCAGCCGATTTACTGCGGGAAGCTCTCCTCTTTTCAGAAGAATAATTTTAAAAAACAATAATTTATGCCGAAGGTACGAAGTATTTGACTTTTCTGGAAAGATGCTGATATTCTTGCATCATATGTGCGGTAATCAATGATAAAAAGAATTCAATAAATCTTCCCGGCCACACCGTGCAACTTCGTAGCTGGAATCGAGGTTTGCAGGTTTTACGCTGCTGGATGTCGGAATTTTTGCAGGACGAGTAGGAAGTCTTTAAGCTACCGATTCAAGTTGATCACTATACGAATTGCTGGATATTATGAAAAATACATCAAAAGGACGTTCCGTGCAACCTTGGAAGTTTCTCTATAGAGCCAGCAGATTACGAGGTCGGAATGAAGACCGCGACTCAATCAGTTTACCTCTGTTTGGGTTTGAAGACACGTTTAGCTGTATGCACCTCGCTTTTGTGTTTGGGGTGTGAAAGCAGGTTGTCGTTGGTATCGTCCCTGGGGGAGTTATTACTGCATCCGACATGAGGAGAAGGTGGTCCTTCGAATCGCCTCATTGTTCCTGACGGAGCCTGACTGCTCCATTATCGGATATGGTGCTCGCATCTTTTCCACCATCCTTCTCATACGTCTAAAAACTCCAGTAACCCCCTTTTGAAAACTCACCTATATGCTCGAATATTTTGAGTAGTATTTGAAGAAAAGTTGAGATGGAACAGTTTATAACAGTAGAAGCTATTAGT
Source organism: Haemonchus placei (assembly GCA_900617895.1). Lineage (NCBI taxonomy): Eukaryota > Metazoa > Nematoda > Chromadorea > Rhabditida > Trichostrongylidae > Haemonchus > Haemonchus placei. The sequence continues at coordinate 6,922 of UZAF01000228.1, read as the reverse complement.
AATCTCGTCTAAGTAGTAATAACTGTCTCCTTTTCAATTTCTCTAAACATCCTTGAAGTTTGTTGGAGAGAGGATCGCCGATTTCAGCACTATTTTTATTTCTTCAAGTGCTTCTTAACTTGGTGACATCTAAATTTTTCAGCATCCCTCAGCCTTTGGCTAACCTCTAAAGACCAAGGTCGATTTTCATAGTGTAGTATTCGCGAAGAATTCAAACTTACTACTTTCGCTGTCACAAAAGCAAGCAACCGACGCTCTGAATATGAGAAGGATGAATAGTTTCATCTTGATTTGTAAGTAGTGCATGAGACTTTAAAAGCATCTAGCTAAGAATGCCTAGGGAGTAAAGGGGAAGGTGCTTGCTTGGTGGTGACCGCGATGTCGCCTTTAGGCAATTACAGAATTTTTCTAACATATTAAAGAGGGAGAAAGCTGGAAAAGTAAACGCCTCTCCAATGATTCACTGAACGAACCTTATATCAAGGTACAGTTGCTCAGAAGGAGTACGTTGACCATGCTGCCTAACAGACCATGTAATGGAGCTGGCTTCGAGAACAAAGGACGATACGAGGTTGTCTGTACACTGAACGAATCTGATCACTACAGCTGGATAACAACCGCTGAAGGTGCTCACAAGAGGACGCCTAGAAAAGAAAGAAGAATGAGGTAAGGTCTGCGGCGTTGGCGAGATTTTGATACTAGACGAAGCGTTGCCAACTCCATCTGTGCAACTGATATTTAGTCAATACGCTTTATTCATGATGTTTGAAGACATACAATATCGATTGTCGACAAGAATTTTGCACTGACAAGTGGCACTCATGGTAGCCAATCAGTCAGTCTACCCCATGCAAGAAGGTATCAATAGTTTCAGCACCTTTCATTTGATGGTATGCCTCATAGCTAGAGTAATGATAAATCTCGCAGATTTTTCCAGCTAATTCTAGAGTCAAAATATGCTCAATTGATACTCGAAATCGGCGCTCGACGAGCACCCTAGAGTGGAAGCCTTCCTCCGTAGAGGGCTTTAAGAAGATCTGCGTAAATTTTTTGGAACCCCCAAACCGTGGGGCCATGCACAGTATGCTACCAATCGATGTAATCGAAAATGTAAATTCATGGATCGCTCCAAGTGCACCGTATGAGAAGGTGAACAGGAACACTCTGGTTATCACGTACATGGGTGTTGCAGCTGAAAAAAAATTTAACTGAAATGACGGGAACTTACCTTCTGACGGCTGTTTAGGTGCTCATTCAATCGAGGCCTTTCAGCGGTCTTTTTCTTCATACTTGGATGGCCTTCTCTTACTTAACGATAGTAGATCGTTGTCATTTACGGTTGATGCACTGAATTCACTTTAATGTCTGCGCCATGAGGGGTCGATTGCTAACCGTATTGCCCTGGTTTGGACAAACATTATCATCTGATCTGACCAACAAAAACAGACCAAAAACAATTCCTTGGATGATAGAGACGACTATCTTTACAGATGGCAAATCCTGCAGCAGTCAAGGTAGATATAAAAGAATCGTCTGCGCCACAGATTGCATCCCGTTCTGTTCGCTTTGAAATGTGTGCCTATTAAAGTTGCCTCCGCTTGGATTTCTAAGCTGCGGTCCTCAAACATGCCGAATCCAGTGAAACCCCCAATTGTAAATCTTAACGCTTCTGACATAGTCTCAGGCTCTTAGGTAGTGCAGAGGGTAATATGTAAGAATCGAATTCCTCGCCTCCAATCCATTTCTGCGAACGTCCTCCCTCAAAACCGATTACGCTCAAACCTTTGCGCTATCCACTAACGGTACTCTTACCCTTTACAATCATCCCATCCTACGCTTGAACCTACCAGCCGCTGCGCTAATTGGACTTCTATGAACTTGCCCAGAACGAGGAGAGACGCGGCGTATGCACAACCTCAAACCGACTAAAGAAAACGGAAATTTTCTGCTAAGTTGCAAGTTACGATCTGCAGCTTTTATAATAGAAAGAACGAGTGTCACATCAAATCCTCCTTTCGAATATGCATTTGAAATCCGTTCTTCTAGCTTAACACATCTTCATTATGCTGGGGAAAGAAAGCCCACTCATTATCTCAGTAGGAAAACGCGGTTCTGCTGACGTACAAGTTGAAACCCTGTGTGATTGTTCTTCTTTGAGAAATAGAGCTTTAAGGCATGCATACACCATTCGGCTGCTAGTAATTCTTCTACTAGCCTTGAGTCAGTGCAATAAAACTGATACGCGAAAATTCCAGATGTCGATGAAACTGTTCATGCTTCTGTTAGTCGCAGCATCGATTGCTACTTTTGCCTCAGTGAAAGCAGTACGTTTCAATTTTCATTCCAACAAAATACGCATGGTTACAATAGAAGGATTCTTTCAATAGAGGTCAGCCAAGGTTTGAGGTTGCTGCAGCAAATCGGCGAAATGGAAGAATCAGAGTCTGAGGCAAAAGTTGTGTGTATCATTGGCAACCTTTGCTGACACACCTCTACAACCCCACATTGAGCCATAAAATAAAAACTTCATTGGAAAATGGACAAATATAAATATTGCCAAAATAACCGGTGCTTTCTTCACCGAACTCTGAGATTGCTTGAAAGAATACCGAAGGAGACTGTTAACAACCCTCACTAGTATTGACTACGACGCTTCGGCTTTCTTTCAGGGCTATGAACAACCCAGATCTATAATAGTGCCTCTGAAAAATATCTTGCTTGATTTCAGAAGTATGAAAAAGCGGATGGGAAAGATGTGAGCACGGCATCCAATGTAGAAGCTCCGTCTGAAACATTGAGGCGCATCCGCGGAACACCTTCTCCTTTTGTCGATTGGAGGAGAAAAACTACTCGTCGAAGAAACTAATCTAATGTAAAAATTCTTATAGTCACTTCTGTGGAATTCCCTCTCTGAGTTACAGAATAAAGTATAAATATTAAATTTGGAAGCTCTATTTCGCAAGGCTCTTCAAATAGTGTTCACTTACGGCAGCAATACCATTGCGAACATGCCATGGGAGTGGCCCTGACTAAGTTGGATTGCTAGAAAATTGTTTCTTTTTGAATTTTTTAGCCTTTCACCCAACAGACACGCCCAGCACCTTCCCCGCACCGGTTAAGGTGTGACGCATTTCAGGATCTCAAAAATTCCAGATACTTCTCAATCTCAATTTGAGTCATCGGAAAATGAGAAGAAATATACCTTCACTGTATCATAGCATGCCGAAGTAAAAGAGTAGGTGTGGGACACTTTTCGCACTGGCTATTTTTCCATTCCGATATGTATACCTATGTAGGGGCTGTGAATTCCATAAGTTCCTACACGAAAATGAGGTACATGCTAAACGAAACTAAAAACTGCTTTTGGCTCAAGCAGAGCTGAAGTGATTTGGTAGCGGTCTTCTCTCCGATCTCATGATCTGCTACCCCCATAGGAAAATTTCCAAAGTTGCATGGAACGTCATATTGGTGTATTTGTTCATAAAATTCAAGTATTTGCTAGATAATTAGTTTTAATTGGTCGCTTAAGGACATTCCATCCGTTCGTTAAAAAAACCCGCATTCATTGGCTTAAAATCTATAAATTTCGATGCAAGCTACGAAGCCTCACGTTGTAGCCGAGAAGATCTATGGAGCCCTTTTAACTTCGGTAACCACACATATGATGCGGTTCTCAGAAATATCGGCTTATTTCCAGAAACGTCAAGTACTTCGTACCTTAGACATTAATTATTGTTTTTTTTTCAACTATTCCTCTGAGGAAAGAAGACCCACAGTACATCGGCTGGTCTCCAATTATTCTTCGGGCCTGATTCTCAATCATGTCTTCGATTTTGATTGGAAGTTGAAAGCATAGGTGCATTCTATAACAGCCACAGTGCCTACTAGTAATTTTGCCACCAGTTGTTATTCTACTATTCCTTAGACGATAAATTATTTTGATACTCGCAGTGGATGTGAAGCGCACGGTTTATTCCGCGGAGTTTTGCGCATGCTTGGGCGCAGTTCTTTACGTTACCATTTTGAGAAGAATCAACGTAGTAGCCGAACCTATATTTAACATTCTCGAGCGAAAAGGACACGCCATGATTTAAACACAACCACTAAGGAAACAAGTCGATCGCACATACCGGGAAACTATTACACGAACAACTGATGTAGTGACGACTATACCACAGAGTCAGCAATCGAAACAATTCACGACTTGACCAAAGTTATAGAAGTAGCAGTTGGTGTATTTACGAAAACTAAGTTCTGAGGTCATTCGGTCATTCCTTTTTCACCAGCACAGGAGGGAGCTTCCTGATAGGCCACTAAAAACCGACGAAAAAACGAACAACGTTGACTGCATTGCTCCGATGACGCAGGGTAGAGAAAAAGCTCCTGAACAAGCTGCAGATATGGTGGAGTATGCTAGCCATGATCTAAGCCATGTCCTGCTCAACTCATGAAAAGCCAAGTTCCTCTGTCAGAAAGGAGTGCACGCGTCGATTGTAAACTGTCCTAAAAAGTCCATCGCATAAAATTGGGACTTCTGATTCTGACTGTGTACCGCAGCTACTGACGAAGGAATGGTCAGATTGTAGAGGGAATCAAATGCATCATGAATTCATCAGAGTTCCATCATGAGAGTTCCCTCGAATCTTCTGATCGTAAAATGAGCAATACTTCAGGGCGTTGAAAGGAGAGGTATGACAAAGAGCGATGTCCAAGGACAGAAGGGAGTACACGGTGATTCCCTCTACAATCTGACCATTCCTTCGTCAGCAGCTGAGGTAAACAGTTGGAGTCACCTCTGTCCCTGATGAAGTGCGAGGGCAGCCACCCGAGCTGAGAAGCTCAGCAGAAATCATATAAACATAGACCAGAGTATTATTAAGGCAAACCATCGTAGAGGAGCAAAAAGAACTGTCCATAAAATGCTTGCGCAAAGTTGAGTAGGAATTGAATGTATGGCACAAATCAGAAACGTGCATCTGCCATTTTAGTGGTACACTTATTATCTCCTAGAAACTCCCGTGTCTTTTAATAATTATCGCAGTCGGCACACGCCGTCGAGGCTGTGGGACGTTTAACGCCAAGATGATGAATGACCGAGTGACAATTCAACGGAAAACTCCTCACTTTACACTCAGCACTCCCCTTATCCACGTCGAAAGGACAAAGGACTTCTGTCTACTGTTCAGCTAGTCGGTCTTTTGTTTTGAAACCTATGGCGGCTCTTTTGCATCATTCCTTCATCTCTTTGGTTCTCGAATTGTTCCCCCTCACGTGCGCAAAATTCTCCGGGATACGCCATGCTTGTTACGTCCACTAGGATTTTTTCGGTGTTTTTAATGTGAAAATATAGCCTAAATGATTTTAATTTGGTTAATTCAGCTATACCCCCCGAGAAAAATAAATACAATAGTTTATCTCCGTTTAATGATGGAATCTTTTAATTAAAAATAACAACTGTGGTCAAAGTTACAGAAGGAGACGTATTTCAGCCTTCACCAGACGTTACAGGAATCGCTCAGTCATTTGACTTCCATTCGGAATCGCTGCGGCGTTGGAATGTGAATTTTGCCTGTTGTAAGGCTAGTAACTAGATCACGGTCAAGAAAGTGTCTTTGTCTCTCTGAAGGGGTCAAACAGTTTAAGGAACCCTTAGGTGTAAAAGCTCAGTAGCTCCCGCTGATATGCTATACCGAGCTCGAACAAGACGGCAGAAGAAGGACCTGATCATTCCAGGCTGTTGTATAAATATATGTATGCTTTGTATATGGTCATTGGGAAGGCAACGAATATTGCCACAGTTGAACTCGAGCCACATCCTTTTAAGATTAAACGTCCTAATCTGGGCTGCTAGATTCTTAGAAGAATCGACGTCCATGACCGCGGAGATGTTAACTATCGGGGTTCTCATCCTGGTTAGTCTTTCAAGGTCATTCACGACCATACTGATGTACATCATCAAACCGGCTTGCTTTCGGCATATCGACACCCTCGAGTAGCTTATCAGACTCTAAGTAAAATTCCTTGAAATTCGGGCAGTTGATCCGGATTCCGGATTAAAATGAACCACATTCGTAGGAAGGGATCCCGCTTCTACTAAATACATACATCCCAATTCTATAGCAACCTTCCGAGTAGTCTCGCATGTAGGACGCTTATCGCGAGCATAAAACGCGCAATCCTACCCGTACACAAAAACTCCTACGAGCATAAAAAGCAACGTACCCATCTCCTGGACCTACCTAGAACTCAGAGCAAGCTCATTGTGAGTTTTTGTCTGACCATGAGCCGACCACTGTCGGACAGTGAGATTTACCCACTGCCAGTCACAAGGGATGCACGAGGCAATATCCTCACCCATATGCTCAGCTTTATTCGGAGAAAGAAGATGCCAGTGAAGGAGACTCATTTGGTACCATACTCTTGGAAGAGGATAAAAGCACAAACTTGCACATCGGCTGCACACATCAGTAACTGTTTTTACTGGTCACATACTCAAAGCGTCACCACGCTTGGATACAGTCAATTACGAGGTGCAACTCAAAAACGGAATTCATCAAAGTCAAAAACTTAATTCTTCTATTGCAATTAAGTAAATAATTTTGTAATTACCGTGAAGAAATAAGGAATCCGGCTGCAATTTTGAGGAATTGAACTTTTTTCAGGACCTCTGTTTTGCCTGGTACGCAACAGGAGAATTGTGAAGCAAGCCATCTCAAATGGTTAAAATAGTGAAGTTCTATAAAAAAATGTTTTTGTTGATATAAAGTCATTGTACAAGAATGCTCTCTCCTCTCCATTGCAGAGGGGCCCCAAAAACCCGGAAAATCAGCATCTGATAAGTATTTACACTGCTTTAAGACTTTTCTTCTGACAGACCCCTTAGCCGACGGCCAGCTGTTGCTGCGGAATGGCGACTTTATGG
>UZAF01000227.1:0-10846 GCA_900617895.1 Haemonchus placei | reverse complement strand
AATTGTGCTCTAAGTAGAATGAACCCTACCAGTATTCATTTATCATTTTTCTCAAATGTAGGTGGTTTTCAATATTGGACGAGTTATTCAGATCAGACCCATGGGGGCTACACATGAATGAAGAAACTCTTTCCTTTCGGGCTTAAGGAAAATAGGTTCCTGAGCGCTCTCGAACACGTTGCCATCTGAGCTAGGCTGGAACCCCTTCACAAAACTGTAAGCGAGGGCAGATAGGCTTGTCTTGGATACGCCATGGTGGTCGCAGTTGGTGGCAAATTTTTGTCGACTTCCACTACGCGAAAGAGACGGTATTTGGGCTAGTGTTCTCACCATCGTAAGCAACTGTCCAAGTGAACGATCAGTTCGAGGTCCACCAACTACTTCATCTCTATTAGCGGGAACCGATCCTGTGAAAAAGCAAATGCATCCTGCAACCAATTTATCCTATTGACCAGGCGACCGTGGTACTCACGAAGGTCCCCTCAACTTTCTATTCGGAAAAAATGCTTACATGGGCTAATTAGGGAGCATATTTTCCAAATCCCAACTCCATAAGATAAGGTCAGCTGGAAAGCGGAGGTGAAAATCAGCGAATGAAGGTTCAGCGGTGAAGTCTAATGGGGCCATTTACTCACGCATTACCCAGCGGATGGTAATAACTCGCCCGATACCCCCAAAAAAGCCCTTGAATCGTCAGAAATTAGCCTCTTTTGAAGAGCCGATTTCCGACTGCTGCCTCAGTGGAAAAGATTCTGCATTTCAATTTACCCTCTAGGATTATTACATACAAGGGTAAGGCACTATGATTATAGGTAAAAATCAAGTAAAACTCACCAGCATAGGACGGTTTTGCCGGCTCTGGATACGCAATAACTTGTGGTTGTGGTCGTGATACAGGTGGAGGTGGAAGTCTTAGTGCTGAGGATGGAGGTGATAGTGGAGGCGATGGCGGTGGTGCTGGTGGCGGAAGTGGTGGCGGTACCGGTGGCGGTACCGGTGGTGGAGGTGCACCTATTGAGGGAGACGGAGCAATCGCAGCTGATTCCATGGCATATTGTCCTGCTACGACCGCTGCAGGTGCCTGCATTCCCAGTCCTCCTAGCCCTCCCGCTCCTCCTAGTCCTTCGAAGCCTCCCATTCCTCCCATTCCTCCCATTCCTCCCATTCCCCCCATTCCCATTGGACTACACATGACTGAAGCTCCTCCACCACAACCTGGGGCTGACGGTTGCCTGCAACAGGTAGAGATTCGATATCGAAACTCTCGTAAGAAAAGAAGAAGAACATTCCTTCTGAGTCTCACCTACAAAGACATTTCTCATCTATTGAGTGTAGGAAGTGATTCTTCGCTAGTTAATACTCAGTTTGCACAATAAGCTGACTTCAATCCATAGATATGACAACCCCAGATGTAATGTGGCAACAAACACCCTCATCCTTGGTCCTTCTGTAGCGGTTGGGGATGAACTGCATATACTGAACTGCTCGCTTGAACTCGTGCAAAAGGTGGTCTGCATTTTTAAACAGCACTCAAGTAGAAAGCTTCTTTTCGTTATGATCTGTTGGAACTTGGGTTTTTATTGAGGTGATGAAGACTTTTACGGTGATCAAGTCAGCCTGCATTGAACGGAATGATTGAAATTGGTTGAGTAACTAATAAACTGCTCATCATGTCAGGTAATGGAATAACGTAATAGTGCATTCAGCGGGGGTGGTGCAATGGCAAGTGGCGCACCATCGAAATGCGTGGTCACGGGTTCGAAACCGGATTGATATCCGCTTAGACCAACCAAACCTTACAACCCGCTGGGGTCTGTTGATTGGTACCAGACTCGTCTGGGAGGATAGAAGCACTGACTTGTACATCGGCAGGCCATCGCAATTCATTGTATAGGCCACATACGCGTTCACTACGCCACTACCATTCTGAATGGAAGTCGAATGCGTGGGCTAATCCCTCGGAGGGGATGATTAGCGCCCTAAAACTTTATCCTTTTGTCCTTAGATAATTTGGTGTTGCGGAAGAGCTCTTTGTGAGTTGTACGTCATCAATCAGGGATCTCATCGATATGTCCTTCTTCCAAGAGTACCGGAAGATACATGGTTCCCAGCAAAAAAAAAAGATTTTAGAGAGAGCCATTTGATATATCATGGGACCGCTAAGTGTTTCCGGAGATCCACACTTAGCCCCACAACAATCTGACTCAGAAAACCTGTTTTGGGCATGGACGTTTCGCTTCAGGAAGGATGATTCAACGTTCTAGCCGAATAGCCCTGCACATCAGGCGGTTCCTTCCGTTCCTGCTTTTCAAACGACATTCAACGATCGTGGCCTAGGATTGTTTCCTCACCGCAATCGTCATTCTACAAGATTTACGAAACTAGTTTGGCATGAACGAAACGAACGAGATCAGCATTAACCGATTCGACAAAAAAAAATAGCTAGTGCCCATGGTCAGACGTTATTGCCCCTATTCAATTAGAAATTCTTGGATGGACCGGCTCCTACTACGCCATGAAGGCGATATAACGATGATCGTTGAGGAAATAAAAGAGTGTGGTCCTTTCCTAAAAAGACCTCTCAAAATGTAGTCGAAGGCTGATGAGCTGACTGTGGCTATTCGAATCAGTAGGGCAGCAGAGATAAAATGAGCCGCCTCTTATTTTTGTGAAAAGAAATTCTAGGAGCTGAAGGAATCAAATCAGAGCCTTTTCCAGGAGGGGAAGTGGAGTGTGGGAAGAGTTACGGGACGAGCAAAAATGAGAAATAAAAGCAAAAAATGGTCACGCTACCGAGCTCTACGAAAAGACCGAAGCTGAGAGGCGCCATGCACCACCTGAAGAAGTCATCATGCTTTTCCATACCCTAACAAATTAAATTAGTGCGAATACAACGATCAATCATATATCCCGGACGTTATCGAAAAATCTGGAGACAATGAATGAGTCGGTTCAGGACGTTTTTTTCGAGCCCTCACTTATTTCCATGTCGTTGTAGTCCATGCGCAACTCAGTAACCTAAGTAATAAGCCGGTCCTGCCACCGGTTTGCTATTCGGAAAATGGGGATATCGCCCTCGAAGAATCTCGATGATGAAAACGTTCTCACTAGATAGGCCCAACCGTCATGGCGCCAATGAACGAGAGACATATCAAACTTAATGGGTGTAAGATTTGAGACCTTCAACGCTACATTCCCCTAGTTAGCCGATCAAGTCAGATACTTTGCAGTCTCAAGATGACGTCGAGCGTAACATCCCTGTTCTTCTGTTGTCAAGGCAGAAGTCGACGGATCATAAGGGAAGGACCACCACTAGTGCCATGTCACAGCGATTCTTGCAATTTTTTGCAATTTTCTGCGCTGGTAATCCTCCAGACACCTATTTCTTTGGGATTAATTCTGAATCTTCCAAAGACCCCTTTTTGGTGAGATGTGTGAGGTAAGAGGGTAGACGTGGTTGGAGAATCTCTAGGGATAGTGCAACCCGCCGAACACGGATTGAGTGGGTCAAGCTTCTGAGCCGGAGGCGGTTGCGAGAAGCAGAATTTTTGTGGTTTCCTTGTCGTCGAACTCGGAGACGAAACAGAGAATTTATCTATCCTTCTCTCAAGGAATTATTAAAGAAAATACATAGAATATCGGTCGAAATTTGAATCTACACAAAAATGAAATCAGGGCTTGTGCCCTTTGACAAAATCCTAATTTCCATTTTTGGATATTCAATAACTCATAAACTTGCCTTGACAATTAATTGGGCGAAGATATAGTACCCCGTTTCGAGGGTTTTTTTTTTCATTATGGGCGGAAGATATCACTTACTCCTGCTGGTCTGAGGTTGAGCTCTTTAGTCCTTCAGACAGTGCTTTTAGCGCATTGCCATTGATAAAATAACATCGTGGACGACTTTTTAATGTGCGCCCAACTGGTACGGAAGCGTCTGACAGAAACCCCATCACAACGGCGATTATATTAATTACAGATCGTCCTCCGCTTAAGTGAATTGACAGCTTTCAGCACACTTCCTAACCAACATTTCAAGTTTGTGGTTTAAAACACTACCACAGGAATTTCCCATGTAGGGTGGTAGGTGGAGGCACCGTACAATATTCGTAACTATTTCATGTGATAATCGGCAAACTAAACTGCGACTTGAACCAAAATGAAGCCGACAAATCGAAAAAACAGACCAGTTTATATCGGGTGATACATTGAGAAGCAGGGCTGTTCCCAGGTTCAATTTGCAAATCATTCAGATCATTCTGTGGAGGTTACGACAGAAGACGTGACGTGTGGGTGCAGTACGTTGCGAGGATAAACGCCACTATTCACATTCTAGAACCCCATTTATGAAAAAAAGGCTAGATTCTCTAAAAAGTTCGCCTTCAGGGATAGTGCCTTCCCTTGAAAACTAACTTCTGATGGGAGTACATCCAACTGAACATGAAAACCTCAAATCACGTTGAATCAGCGATTTGACCAGAAAACTGGATCTCATTGAAGCAACAAACTGCCCCATTGGCCCTGTTTTTATGAATACGGTATTCATATGAAGTGATAAATTTACGCTTTCAAGGGATGATTGCCAGACGCCTTTGCAGCTAACAGATGCGGTATTCATGTTTTATCAGCCGTGCAATTCTTGCGACCAGACTCTAGCACAGCCATATGTACCTAACCACGAAGCCATAGTACAAATAGAATTTAGCTCAACTTTTTGATGAAAGACGCTGTGGGGTAAGCACAGGGTAGTAGAAGGGTAACGAGCCATACTTGGCGTAAGTTGTAGACATATAATAAGACAGGCTCATATAATTGAGCTTCGTATAACTGTAAGATTATAGAAGGCGTACGGTAATTGAAGGGCCTGCATCTATCTTTCTCAGCACTATTTTTGAGTAAAATTAAATCGGCATTTATGACCATGTCGTACTCCGAGATGAGTCAATGTAACACTGAAAAGGCACAAATACTGTGCATTACGTGAATGGGATAAGTTCGCCATTCGAGGAGGACGCGAAACAAAAAGGAAAAAGGAGTAGAGTATAACATGAATGAATTTGAGCCATAAATTGAGAGTAGCGATTGATTAATTTGATTTGGAAGTTACAAAAAGTGCTATACAGATAATGGCGTGTTACTTCCTCGTTAGGATCTTTAAGCATTTGAATCTACGAAAATTCAGAAAAGAATCTCGTTCATGGCGCAGTGAAGTAAAATGGATGCCAGAAGATTGAATAAAAGAGAAGGAGACCGGGTAAGTAAACTGGCAGCTTTCGAAGATGATCGAAAGAACTTCAAAAAACAGCTCTAACAGCAATTTAAACAACAAATAGGACCTACTGGCAACATTGTGAGCCGCCTCCAGAGCCGCCAAAAAGACCACCCAAACAAGCCAAACTTGGTGCAATGAGTTCTAGCAGTAGCTGAAATTGTTCAAATTTATATTTGAACAACTAAATGTACATACATAAGCGCGAAATATTTCCGTTACCTAAGAATAGAAAAATATTCGTAGATCGAAGTACTATTTTTTAGAAAAATACCCTAATTATATGGTTTTCCATGGCTTTTCTACTATTTTTTTTTCTAGTTCAGTCAGTGGCCCATGAATTCAGTTCAAGGTCCCCCATCCAAGAAAATTGGCACCGTACTATCAGTGTTGTGTAAGTTCATTGAACAGACTGGAGTTCACCACTAAAGTCAGTGGCCCATGAATTCAGTTCAAGGTCCCCCGATACAAGAAAATTGGCTTCGTACTATCTTATAGCACATCTTCACGAAAGAACCCCACTACAACAAAAACGATAAACAATACCAACATAGAAGATACTCGCAAAGAAAAAAGAAAACAAAAGGTTGAAAAAAATAATCGAAAAAATCAAAAACCTAAAATTAAACTAAATTTTTAATAGAGGAAATACACTTACCAACGCTATCATGTCTTTCTCGGCACTAAGACAACTGTACGTCCACCGGCTCGAAGCTTTATAGCGGGTGGCCGTGGTGAACCTGAAAATCGTCCACGGTTCCAGTTCCAAGCTCAGAAAAAGTGGCAGAAGCCGACGAAGCAGCCTTGAAAGTGGCGAGCCTTCTTCAGTGATTGCATCGAACCGTGATGGTGTCATAGCTGGCCCCAGCTTTTGTCCATGTAGCCACATCCATTAATAACCATCCGATGGGGAACGAGGGAATGGTATAGAATTGTATAAGAAACGGCCGTCTACTAGATAGTATGGCTATGGCTGTGGTCATTGTGTCGAAGGAATTCCAAGACTGGTTTTGTAGTTTGATTTAAAAGACGGATTGAGATTAATGGGGAGCACCTACTGGGCGGGTAACGGTACGAGAACCTGACCTCCTGAATAGAAGCAGGTACCGCTTTTCTTTTTCTTGCCCTTTTCTAGACTCTAATTGCAAAGATCACCCAAACGTGTCCCTCTTACATAGGAGGGGCCGACTTGAAGGATTCTGGCTCAAACTGCTGGGCTCTTCTGCTCACCTTTGAAAGCCGGTAGTGCTGCAACATGTTGTGCAGATATGCTCTATATTTACACTGTACAGGATGTTGAGCTCGGGAAGAAGGCGTCCAATTTCGTGGGTGTGGAATTTCTGAGGCTGAGAAGGACACATTTCTTGAGACTACGGAGAAGAAGAAGCTAATATGACAATTCCATGTTCTGACCCCACCTCCCAGCGGACGTGACGGCACAGCGTGTTAGAAGTGTGAGGCAGGTGTACGATGAAGCAACGTCTGTAAACATTGTCATCGCCTGTGGTTTCGGTGAATGTTTTAGATTACTATTAGTTTGAGTAAGTATTATCACTCACATGTTGACAGCATATTAGAGCGTAACTTTAGATGAGACATGAGACGTGGAAACTCGCCCACCAGCGGATTGAATGAGTGGCAGGAATGAAGACCGCAGGAATGAAGACCCTGAACTAGAGACTTCCGTGGTTCCGAACTTATACTTTTACTCCGAAATCACTTACAATTAAAGGAATGCAACCAAGATTTCGTTGAGCATATTCATGTTTCGAGGGGAAGGTAACGGTGGTAGAGAATAACCTTTGCTGCAAAAAGTTTGCATTTTTAGATTGAACTTTTCTATTTCATTACCTACCTCGAAAATAAACTCACCAAGAATAACAGAAACCGCAGCAGGGATGTCTCTATATTCGTCCACAAAGAATAGCTTTCCCATCACTTAATAGTGGCTTTCATTGAAGCAAAGCAAGGGGTTATCGAGTAACATTATTATTCAGTTAATTAATTTATCGTTTTTCTATCAGTTTATCAACTCTTAAAGGGTGGAGGTGATGTAGTGGCAAGTGGCGCATTATCACACACACACACACACGCATGGTCTCGGGTTCTGATCCGGGGTAGATATCCGACTGGGCCAACTAGGCCTTCCATCCCTCGAGGATCGGTTAATTGGTGCCAGACTCGCCTGAGAGGATAAAAACGCTGATTTGTAAATCGGTAGCCACCGCAAGCCATTGTATAGGGCAAATACGCATTCATTAAGCCACTGCGCTTCTGAATGGAAGTCGAGGGCGGGGGGCGCATCCCTCATGCGGGATTGATTAACGCCAAACTACTTTATTTTTTATCCTTACACTTTATCCTCATTATTAACACAGGAGTGAGATCTGGACATGATCAGGGTCGAGGATGGCACATGTTATTATTTTGTCCTCAATAGCCTAGGAATGTTCGGGAAGTGTTAATATCAAGGACAAGGGCAACAATAGTTAACTGGCACCGAAAGAAAACATTGGTAAACATAGAGAATGTTTATTTGCCGGCTATTTATTATGATTAGTTGCGCAGGAACGAGTATGAATCGACAGGGTAAGTACTGAACGCAACCATACGCTACTGACAAATAAGCAAACTGATTAAAATACATAGTAGCCATCTTTTCAAGAAAAAGGTCTATACCAATCTAAACATTACAGTAACTACAATTCATTACAGACAGTAAACAATCAACCGGTTAGAGTTGCTGAGCTGCCAGCGAGGAAACGGGAAGTGAGTGAGAGGGGAAGGCAGTTACAGAGTTCCAGAGTATAGTTTTTAGCACATTTCAAGGCTGAACAGCTGACCACCAACTGTTTTTGGGTGAAGGCCAAATCAAGTTGAACCAGTCATGGTAATGGATGGCTTCCCTGTGAACCATGAGAAAAACCTTGGAAAAGCAGCGACCAGAAACGTGCCGTTATTATTGGATTATCATTGGGGATTTACTTCAGGGGATCCTCTGTTATGGAAAGTGATCTCAAGTTTTTGTGTACCCATGAGGATGAGGAGGAAGTGAGAATGTGTCCCATGATGCTCCTAAGTTACGTCTGGGATCAAACTCCTATTCGATACCTGCTTAGACCATCCAATTTTTTTATCACCTTCGGGACAATAAATCAGTATCAGACTTGTTCGGTGGGATAGATGCACTTACGTACACAACGTCGGTTGGCCGCTCCGCCCTCATTCGCAACGATGGTCGTGTTCAGAAGATTGATAGACCCTCAATAAAATTTGCAGTCGATTTTGAGGAAGTATCAAGTTTGCCAAGAGGATAGAACCTTGCGTGCTCAACTGGGGCGGGCGACTTTTCGAAAGTGGTGCAATGAGAATCACATCCTCCTCACAGGATTGTTGAAAAACTTTTGATAAGGAAGCCTTAAGGGATCGCAGATTGTAAGACAACTCTAGCAATAGCGGTGTTGGGAGCCATTCTCTCCAACTGCATGGAGCACCCCATATGCGAGCCCGTTTGGGGGACTCCATTGAAAAGTATGATGATGATCGGCAGCTACTGAAAAAATGCTTATCATAGCCGATAATATATGAAATTGGCCTGCTTGATATCCTTGTTTGTCCAATTTCATTCCATCAGTCATGCTTGTTTCTACAGAAAGCAATCAAATGAAGAAGCTGGGAGATATACAATCAGATTTCAAGCTATAAATTTTGTTCATAGCTTTGAATCTGGTGGGAAGCCTACGATTTATCTCCATCATGAAATGGGTCGTTAAACGAGTTCTGCACACATCTTTACATACAAATCCTTTGCATAGCTGAAACAGATGGTGGTCCTTTCAATTCTTTCACTAGTAAAATGAAAAATCTCAATCTGTGGGAATATGAAGACGATTTCAAGTGTTTCAGACAAATCAAGTGCACGATTCAGAAATGGAAATCCTGCCAAAGCATGGAAGGTCCTTATAGAGCCCTTAGGTCTGAGGTATAGGGTATTGAACAGCATTTTGATGAAGTTCGGATTGGTAAACCTGAATAACTCAAGGGTTTAGGAGGGTCAATGATGAAAAGTGGTTCACCACAGTTTTGGTACATCCAATTGAGCGAAGCGGAGGTTCATCTGAATTCATGGGTCGTAGTGAACGAAAATCCACTCGGACTCGCCAGACTGGAACTTATTGCTGGATTCGGACCATTTCCAAATGCAGGGCGATTTTCCTTCATCCCAGACACGACAACAGTATACCTAAAGGCACAGTTGACGACATCTTTGAGTTATCCAATTTGAGTGAAATAATGCGAGTCACGGCGCAGAATAGAGCAAAAGAGGCGAAAAAACCGAGAAGTTGGTGAACTTCGACGTTAAAGGCTCCAAGGCATTATCAACGTAGTAACGAAGTGGCTGTATGAATTTACGAGAACATGACGGACCAGAGTGGCATAAAGAGGGATTCATCAACAAGCTGTAAGCCGTGTGCTGTGGCGTAGACCTGGTTCCAGTAAGCACGAAATGGCAAAAATTGCCTTTCATAGTCTTTATAGGGATCACTTTAGACCCATCCTCAAAGAGTACCACAGGAATCCCACGGGACTCACTTCTATTTCTGAGTTTTCATGATAGTGACAAGTGATTCAGCAAGGATAGTGCGAATTGATCTATCGAAGCTCTCGATTTCACTTATAGTTAAATCTGAAAAGAAGGTATCTCATAATGAAAGCAATTTTTCTGGTCTCAGTGGTCTTATTCGGATTGTCCGCGAAAGAGCCGGGTGACAGAAAATGTTAAATTTACGAGGACTGGAAAAAAGGGAGCTTGTCAGGTGTGGAAAGTGGAATAATAAGTGGAATTGATTTGGAAGGCTTATATCTCTTCAGGCCTCATTCAAGCCCAAGCAAGCAAAAAGGAAAACAACAATAGGAATCGCCTGTGAGTTGTCATATGTAAAGGCAAATGTCCATTCCCAGAAATATGGGCTTTCCGATGATATTCGATAGAAATGGATTGCAACTGTCTGAATAAAAAACCAAAAAACAAAAAGGAGACGCAGCGGAAACCACTCGAAAGCCGAAACTTGATCGGACTCGAAAACAAAAAGATGAAGGAATATCAATGTTCTATGCGCTTATCTGTTGTTTTGAAGCGTATCTCTTATCTCAAGTTTCTTCCTGAATCATAGGGACCGCGCCAAATAAGGCGCAAATAAGTAGCAGTTTTGCCTTAGTTTGGTTATTGGATTGTTTCGTAATAATAGCTCTCGGTACCATTTAAGCATGTCTTTTTAATGGTGAGCAACTCATTTCAGATGATACCAGTAGCTGGTTACCACGGGCTATTAGATAGAGGTCATACCATGAAATTATATAAAAGTCGTTCGCAGTAGAAGGACCAAGTAGTAGCTTCTGGTCCGTAATCACGCGTCATGCTTTTTGTTTCAATAGGTGTGAGTACCTCTTCCCAAAAATCGTGCTCGCCCCACTTAATCGCGCGCAGTGACGCATTATGAAGAGAAAAGTTTGAATTCCCAGTTGCAGGATACTGTTATCGTTGTAGAACCGCTGAAGCCCACCGTGAAAATTGAG
>UZAF01000226.1:0-10847 GCA_900617895.1 Haemonchus placei | reverse complement strand
GCAGACATAAGTTCAAATCAACAGTGGGCGGACCGAGACTGAGAGCTCCCTAAATTGGAGAATCACCTCCTATGGCGGGAAAAAGTGTGGTTAGAGGTATTGATGACATAGGTTCAACTCAACACAGTGGGCGAACCGAGGCTGAAAATCCATACAATTGGTGAATCACGTCCAATTGCGCGAGAAAATGGTGTTAGAGGTATTGAAGACATAAGTTCAAACCCCCATGGCATTCGGGCCGAGATTGAAAATCCATAAAATTGGTGAATTACGTCCAGTTGTGCGAGGAAGGGTGGTTAGAGGTACTTGAAGACATAAGTTCAAACTACCATAGTATTCGTTTTTTCTGAGTTTTTCGCAAATTTAATGAGGCCTCGATTTCAGTTAGCCTTCCGCCTGCTCTGTGGATTTCAATTCATTTTGACAGTAAATCTAACTACTCGTTTCCCGCGCTCTACTGAATTTTTCGCCAATTTTATGATTCCAAGGTGTCAGTCCGCCCACTATCTTGACTAATCTTCGTTTCTTTGAGTTCCCTTTAATACCCTTTTTCCTTGCTCTACTGAGTTTTTCACCAATTTTGTGATACCTTTGTATCATTCCGCCCATTATGGTGATTTGACCTCATTTCTTCAAGTATCTCTAACCATTCTTCGCGCTCCAGTAGGTTTTCCACCCCTTTCATGAAGTGTCGGTGTCAACCAGCATTCCACCCACTCTCTTCGATTAAATACTACCACTGACCACTCGTTTTCCGCGCTCTGCTGAGTTTTTCACCAGTTTCATAAAGACTCGTTTTCAGTCAGCCTTTCGCCTACTCTGTGGATTTAAATTCATCTTTTCAAGTACCTCTAACTACCCGTTTTCCGCACTCTACTGAGTTTTTCGCAACTTTCATGAAGCCTCGCTGTTAACCAGCCTTCCACCTACTCTCTTCGATTAAACTCATTTTTTCAAGTATCTCTAACTGCATGTTTTCCACGTTCTACTGAGTTTTTCACAAATTTCATGAAGTATTGGTGTAACCAGCCTTCCGATAACTCTCTTTGATCAAATTCATTTCTCAAGTATCTCAAACTACATGTTTTCCGCGCTCTTCTGAGTTTTTCGCCAATTTCATGAAGTATCGGTGTCAACCAGCCTCCCGCCTACTCTGTGGATTTGAATTCATTTTTCAAGTAGCTCTAATTACTCGTTTTTACCTCTAACCACTCTTTTTTCGCGCTCTGGGAGGTGATTCTCCAGTTCAGTGAGTTCTCCCTCTAACCACTCTTTTTTCGCGCTCTGGGAGGTGATTCTCCAGTTCAGTGAGTTCTCAGTCTCGGTCCGCCCACTAGGGTTGATTTAAACTTATGCATTCAATACCTCTAACCAGTTTTTTCGCGCTCCAAGAGGTAATTCACACATTTTGTGGTATTGTCAATCATAGTCCACCCACTGTTGATTTGCACTTATGCATTCAATACCTTTCACCTGCCTTTTTCGCTTTCTGGGATGTGATGATTCACGCATTTTTTGGATTTTCAGTCTCAGTCCGAACACTGTTGATTTGAACTTATGTCTTCAGATACCTCTCACCACACTTTTCCGCGTAATTGGACGTAATTCACACATTTTATGGATTGTCCGTCTCGGACCGCCCAGTGTTGTTTTGAATTTGTGTCTTCAATACCTCTAACCACTCTTTTTCGCTATCTAGGATGTAATTCACGCATAACATGGATTTTCGGTCTCGGTCCGCCCACTGTTGTTTTGAATTTGTGTCTGCGAGTACCACTAACCACACTTTTTTGCGCTATAGGATGTAATTCACGCATTACATGGTAGTGGGCGGACTGACACCTAGAATTCATAAACTGGCAAAAAACTCAGTAGAGCGCGGAAAACGAGTAGTTAGAGGTACTTGAAAATTAAATTTAATCAAAGAGAGTAGGTGGAAGGCTGGTTGAAACCTAGACTTCATGAAATCGGTGAAAAATTCAGTAGAAACGAGTGGACAGAGGTACTCGAAAAATGAAATAAAATCCGCACAGTAGACGAAAGGCGGTAAAAAAACCGAGACTTCATGAAATTATTGAGAAACCTACTGGAGCGCGGAAGTGGAGTGGTTAGAGAAACTGAAAGAAACGAGGGTTAGTCCACATAGTTAGCAGAGTGAGACCTAGAATTCATAAAATTGGTGAAAAACTCAGTAGACCGCGGAAAACGGGTCGTTAGAGGTACTCGAAAAATGAAATAAAATCCGCACAGTAGACGAGAGGCGGATTCACACCGAGACTTCATGAAATTATTGAGAAACCTACTAGAGCGCGGAAGTGGAGTGGTTAGAGGAACTGAAAGAAACAAGGGTTAGTCCACATAGTGGGCGGAGTGAGACCTAGAATTCATGAAATTCGAGAGAAACTTAGTAGAGCACGGAAAGCGAGTGGTCAGAGGTACTCGAAAAATGAAATAAAATCCGCACAGTAGACGAAAGGCGGATTCACACCGAGACTTCATGAAATTATTGAGAAACCTACTGGAGCGCGGAAGTGGAGTGGTTAGAGAAACTGAAAGAAACGAGGGTCAGTCCACATAGTTAGCAGAGTGAGACCTAGAATTCATAAAATTGGTGAAAAACTCAGTAGACCGCGGAAAACGGGTCGTTAGAGATACTTGAAGAACTGAGGTTCAATCATGATAGTGGACGGACTGACACCTACAATTCATAAACTGGCGAAAAACTCAGTAGAGCGCGGAAAACGAGTAGTTAGAGGTACTTGAAAATTAAATTTAATAAAGAGAGTAGGTGGAAGGCTGGTTGAAACCTAGACTTCATGAAATTGGTGAAAAATTCAGTAGAAACGAGTGGTCAGAGGTACTCGAAAAATGAAATAAAATCCGCACGGTAGACGAAAGGCGGATTCACACCGAGACTTCATGAAATTATTGAGAAACCTACTGGAGCGCGGAAGTGGAGTGGTTAGAGAAACTGAAAGAAACGAGGGTTAGTCCACATAGTTAGCAGAGTGAGACCTAGAATTCATAAAATTGGTGAAAAACTCAGTAGACCGCGGAAAACGAGTAGTTAGAGGTACTTGAAAATTAAATTTAATCAAAGAGAGTAGGGTGGAAGACTGGTTGAAACCTGGACTTCATGAAATTGGTGAAAAATTCAGTAGAAACGAGTGGACAGAGGTACTCGAAAAATGAAATAAAATCCGCACAGTAGACGAAAGGCGGATTCACACCGAGACTTCATGAAAGGGGTCACTTCTACGAAATAGGTGAGAAAAGCTCAAAAATTCATAACCATGTTAAGAAACAACCTAGAGCGCGGAAACAGTCGGCAGACCTAATAGTAGAAGTGAGATAAAAATCACGAAATAGGCTGATGCCAATATCGAAAATTCTGGCTATATTCAAAACATCCTAAAGCGCGGAAAAAGAGAAGAGAAAATAGAAGAAATGGGATCGGAGTCTTGAAGTGGGTGGAATCATGATACAAAATTCATGTCCCTGTTTAAAAACAGCAGTCAGGCCGCCCGGCTAACGCCGGGCTTTTCTCCTTTTATGAGTTCGCCCGGCTACGGCGCTCCCCCTTCCTGTGAGAAAATTACTATGGGTAAGCAACACTTCGGATTCTCCTTTTTCTTTGAAAGCTCTACACCCTCAGTATTAGCTCCGATCAGGAGCGAATTTCCTGTAAGTCATCTTCGCTGTGTCCGAATAGAACATCGCATGATATCACAAAGGCGATTACTCATAGAAAAAAAGTATTCAGAGACTTCATCGCGGCTGAGTCTACTATGTTAGCTTCATCGGTGTTTCCCGCCAACTCCCTGTGCCATCAAGTTCCAACGGTCTGGGTCCGAACTAACAGCATTTATTCACGCCCAGCCCATTGAGGCGGAGTTTAGTCTTGCAATCTTCCGTCAGTGTTCCTATCCTGCCTCCTGTATTCTTACCGAGTTTGGTCGCTCTAGGCCCATTTTGACATATCTCTGCAAGCATTGCTCCCTGAAGGAGTTATGATTTTCCGCTCAAACCGCACCCATTGTGGGCAGAGTCCGGTCCTGCCACTCACCATAAGTGTTCCCATCCTGCCGCCTGTACTCCTACCGAGTTTAGGCGCTTTAGGTCCGCGGGGACAGAAGTTATGAATACAAAACCCCGCCCATTGTGGGCGGAGTCCGGTCGCCACTCACCACAAGTGTTCCCATCCTGCCGCCTGTGCTCCTACCAAATTCTAACGCTCTAGGTCCACGGGATCAGGAGTTATGAGTTTTCGCCCAAACCCCGCCCACTGTGGGCAAAGACCGATCTTGCCATCCACCATGAGTGTTCCCATCCTGCCGCCTGTACTCCTAAAAAATTTGAACGCCCTAGGTCGAAGTTTAAGTTTTTCACACAGACTCAGCCCCTTGTGGGCGGAGTCCGGTCCTGCGACTCACCATAAATGTTCCTATCCTGCCACCTATGCTCATGACAAATTCGAACTTTCTAGGTCCACAGGGACAGGAGTCATGAATTCCTACCCAAACCTTGCCCATTTTGGGCGGAGCTCAATCCTGCCACCCGTTATAAGCGTTCTCATTCAATCTTGGGTACTTCTACTAAATTTGGATGTTCTAGGCCACAGGGACTGCAGTTATGATTTTCTGCACAAACCCCGCCCCTTGTGGGTGGGGTCCGGCCTCGCTACCCACCATAAGTGTTCACATGCTGCAGCCTGTACTCCTACCAAGTTTGAGCGCTTTAGGTTCACGGGGACAGAAGTTATGGCTTTCCGCTCAAACACTTATTTCGCTCAAACCCCGCCCCCTGTAGGCAGAGTCCGGCCCCGCCAGCCACCTTTAGTGTTCCTATCCTGCCGCCTGTACTCCTACCAAATTTGAACTCTCTAGGTCGACGGGAACCCGAGCTATAAATTTCCGGTCAAACAAACAAACAAACAAACAAACACATACACATACACACACAGACAAACGAACAGACACACTTAGCGCGTTATGTATAGTAGGATCCTAAAGAGCAGAAGAAAGGTGGTAACAGGGAATAGAAGACAGGGCAAGGTTTCGACATAGGCTGCGCTAACATCAATAGTTCATAACTCTGTTCAAAAACTATCTAAAGTGCAGAGAAAAGCAGTTAGAGGACATAGAAGGAATGCAGTCAAAACTACGAAATGAGCGAAGCCTATTCTGAGCTCGGAATTTTGGATCAAAACATTCTTGAAGGCGAAAAACAGTGATAGGGTAATAGAACCTAAGTGGGCGTTCCTTGAATGGGCACGACGAGACCGATAATTATAATGGTGTTTCAAAACTTTCTAAAGTGCCTACAAAACCGGTTCAAGGAAGTAGATGGAATGTATTCAAAACTGCGAAATGGGCGAAGCTAATTGTGAACACAAAAAATTAAATCAAAATTTTTTTGAAGTGCGGAAAAAGACATTAGAGTAACAGAAGCTATGTGGCCAATCCCTAAAGCGAGTCCAGCGGAGAATAAAAATTCATAAGTGTTTCCAAAACATCCTAAAGCGCGGAGGTCTCAAATCTCCAAGGTCACCTATGCTATGATTCGAAGCTCATGAATCCTTTGGAAATGTTCTCATGCGCGAAGAAAAACGGTTCGACGTAATAGAAGCTGTGTGGTCGAATTCTGAGTTCAGGTAAGGCGAAGTTCAAAAACTTGAAACTTCGTCCAAAAATGTTTTAGAGTGCGCTAAATGTTGCTTGAGGCTATAGAAGAAGTTTGGTCTCATCTTCAACCGTTGTCACATGGGTGGGCGCGGCTGAGATTGTGAATTCATGTCTTGTTCAAAAACGTTCTGGAGCGCGAACAGAAGTGTTAACATTTTGTACGGGAGTTGTGGCCAAATTTGGGAAGGGGCGGATTGAGCCCATAAATTTTAATCTTGTTCACAACGACTGAAACGTTCTAGAAAGACGACAGTGGCTGAAGTAGGCGTCGGTCTTGTATAATAATGAAGCCTCTAGTTTTGCGTAGTACTTTCCCGCTCACCTGAAGAAATTATGATTCAGACACCCTTCTTGAAGGGACGCCGTTTGATATATTGACGCCTATTCATGTCGACTGTGTGTTCGAGCTGGGAGAAAAGTTCTAGCCCAGTCTCTATAGCAGCATCATGACTTAGATTGGTATACAGAGATTACATACCAGAAAATTAGGTAGCCCGTTTTCCGTTCAATCGCACTCTACGAAGTTAATTCAGGAAAATGTGGTAATCAGTAAGGTGCGATGGTATGTATATAGCGATTCAGTGGTGTTAAGATAACACTGAGGAACTATACAACGATGCAGCGGTGTTAATATAATATTGGGAAACTGTGCTATACAGTCCTGTCAATGTGACCACCCAAGCAAATAATAATATACTTAACAATAACGCATGAGGGTTATTGTTGCCGAGTTGTCCGAAGTTAGAATTTATGGGTTCTAATGAGCAGGTATAGTACTGGACAGAGCAGCGACCAAATTCAAATCTCGAGTCGCGCTACCAAACTGAAGTCAAGATCTACCGACTTCGCTTTGACCACACATCTTCCATTCAGTTTCTGAACTATGGTTGGGATTCTTGATTGAGCATGGCAGGTATAAAGATCTATCTTTGGGATGCCGCTCGGTTATGGCGCAGTCGATTTTAGTGGGAATATTTTCTTCTATGGAGATGCAACAATTACTACGGCTGCCACTTCATGCAAGTGGGGTAGAATGCAATACATCAATAATCGTCAATCGAGTAATCTAAGAAGACTTCCGAATACTGCACAGCCAGCTGAATACCTTCAGCACAAGTTTAATACCAGATTCCCTTTAACTAGCAACATAACATGCGAGTGAGCGCGCATTGGTGTGTTCTCTCCTCCTGATCTTGCGATATCATTTTACTCTGAAACTTGCCCCTAAGCAATCGGAATCATTAAAAGCGAATATCGAGAAAAGTGATTAATTTCTAGTGAGACGCTTTCCATAACAGGCTGCCTTGCAGCTTTCAAATTCAAAGGACAGGATGTCGAACGTGAATTTTGTTAGGGGATCAATTTGAGTGACAAGGAAAAGACATTGGTTCTCAGACTTTTGAGACGGGATGTGTGCCACCGTAAGTGCTTCCGAACGTTGATCTAAAATCTGTGAGCGTTGGAAACGAAATGAATATTTCTCTGGCTATACACCTGTGTTGCGCAGACAACCGTACAAAGTACTAAATACTGTGTGCAATACTGGCGAAGTCGGTAGGGAGTCGGACAGATAGCCATGACATAATGGTTCGCATTCTTGATGCATGTGCCATTTTGCTTTTGTGAACGATAATCGAAGAGCTTTTTCGTCTCTCTCAACCGCATAGATTAGCGCTTCTTCCCTAAATACTCAAGATAGTTCAACATAATTCTAGGCAACTTCATGCACTTCCCCTCCGAGGCGATCGAGTGAGTCGTCCGACCAGTATACTTTTGAAAGAAAGTTTGTTCCCGGTTTTAAGGCAAGTGATGCGCTGGTATATGTACGCTGACGTTTTTATAGAAAAATGCTGTTAGAGCAATAGACAAATATGACGATTCACTTATTGTAGAAGAATTTTCTCCTCGAGTAACGGGGTGATGGGGTAGGACACGATACAACACCTTGATTCGATCTTGGAATCCTGTTCGGCTTGCCATAGACTGCCCTTTGAGGGGTCGTCCTCTTCAATTGATTATGGCGTTCGCATATTCATTTTTTGCCATAACTTCATTCAATAAATTCGCTATTTGCTAAAGCCCGATTTATCGATCTGCTCGTCTGGCACTAAATTTTACGACACTATAAGACATTTATTTTTCATGCGTTAGATGGCATGACTTTTTCGCAAATTAACTATAAAAGACTGTGGTCTCTTCTACCTCTACCTTGGAAATGAAGCTCGTGGGTGAAATCATGAAGCTGAATGCTAGACTTTCTTTGAAACTTCTATATCTCAAAGATGTAAAGGGTTCGTATTCGGCTGTGGTGGCGACGTCGTTGTTGTTATCATCAGTTGACCAGGGAGGATCATTATAGCCATTTTCCTCGAACCCTCATGCCTTTTGCTCAGTTGACAGTGACGATGTAGTACATTAAGTCACGCAAGCGCTCTTTTAGCCACCATTCCTCCGTAAATGGTGCTCAAGTTATGTCGCAAAAACTAAAATTTTCTACTAAATATTATAACACCAACTTTAGGCATAATGTATTGCTGGTAGTATGCCGAAGAGCGACCGATAAACGAATGACTGAAGTCTTCAATCAGGGGCTTTAAAAATCAAACAAGATACCGTTCAAGGAGGTGCTTCCCTTTGCTCTTTGCTAGAATCAAGTTGCACCCTTATTAGCCGGTGAAGAGCAAGAAGAACTTTTTTGATTAGATTTCAATTTTCCGAATGATAGAGAGATAGCAGTATATAGTCAATACCGTGTGTAACTGCGTTCTAGTAGGCGATTGGAACTCCTTTCAGAAGAAAGCAGTTTGAGCACAATCATCAAAAACTCCAACCTTCACGACATGTCTATTAGTCTACCGCCACACCCACCGTGGCCTCATTATACAATTATGTGACCACTCGGTTCAGTCAACCATGCGACCAAGTGGCACGATTCCGTAATTGTCAAGACCCAAGACCATCTTGCATTTTGAGATCAACTTTCGGAAACACTCAGATGAAAGAAATCGGCTTCAGCTCACATCGAGTGACTCTGGGACCTAGTATCCTTACCTTGGGAGAGCAGATAGCGCTCCAAACAGGTGTTAGCACAGGACGGCTCCAGAAAGTGATGACTGTAACAGATAAAAGTGATGAAACGTTCTTCAACACATTATATTCTCTTCAGAATCATCTCTTTTACTTACGATCTACGCATCGAGCCATCCAGTTATGCGACTTTTCGGCCAACACATGGTCGTAGAAGCGTTCTTCGCATCTTGAACCACAAATTGGGCAAGGGGTATCCTAACATAGAGCGAATCGCTTCATTATTCGTACAACGAACTGGTTGGAATCTCTTCCGTCACAGCTGATGACACTGAGAAACTCGATGCTAATTAAATTAGTCATCCAAAAAATCAATCTCTCAGAATGCTTGGTATTTCTGAAGCTTTGTGATGCATTGCGGCTTCTGAACGAGCATAATTTGCCTCTTAGGCGGCTCATTTTCTTCTTTACAAGCCGAGTGTGCTGCCTCTTCCCCATTACCTCCCCTCCTGGATAAACTGTACACTCGCCTTTCCACGAGGTTGGCCGGTACACCCGTGCTTCGGACTTTCTGCAAGTACCTATGGCCCCTCAAGTTGTGAGTGGGCATCATTGTCGACAGATGCAGGCTTTTGCCACGGGTAGCTTCTGAGTCTAGCCATGTGGGACGTTCGCTGCACTACTCGATTCGCGTGAGATGCTATGTCTAGCAGAATCTGATCTATTACGCGGTACTTCAACGCAGCTAAAGTTGCGTGCTGATTTCCCATTTGTTACACTATTTTGAAGCAGTTTCCGATCCGCTTGTTTAGCGGAAACTTGCTTTCCTCATGGTAATTTATTTCGCCTCCTCTCTTAATCTCGTTTTTTCATAACTTCTTAACACGTTCACTAACCACGCATGAACAAATAAATAAATAACATCTGCTCATTCTCGGTTCTAATCCAATTTTTATCCACTTGGAATTTAAAGGGAACGTGGTTTAAAGTGTCCCATCATACAGCTTCGAAAAACCTCAATCATAACTGAAATAAGGAAATAAAGTTACCATTATTACATCCTGGGCCAAAATATATTGTAGCATTCTTGATATAATGGAGATAAGCCGCGTGTTCAACACCGGAGTACTTGTTACAGCTCTCCATGGTGACGACTCTACAATTAGATGCCTTGATCAGTGAAAAAATATACTTGCCGACCGATTTCTTTTCAGTCTCGTGGGTCTTCATCTTCCCAATATGAACTACATGTTGCTATGCCTTTCGCAATCTAGTGGGATATCTAGATGAGAGGTTTTGGTAGAATTAGGGTGCTCAAAACTGAATTATTGTTAGAACAATACTAAAAGCTCACTGCAGCGTGTAGTTTATTGGTAAAATCTTCCTCTCCTTAAGGTCTTGAGCGCACATCCTCAACACTTCCGGTTCATGAGCGATGTTTGGGTTATTCGGCAACAGATGACCGATTCGAACTATACCGCCGGATCCAGCTAATCGCTCCGCTTTATCGTACCCTGCCAACTGATTTGTAGTCGAAATGAGCCAGCACACGATAAATGCTGTGCGCTGCATCCTGAAAGTTACACTGAAGAAGACATTCCCTGTTCTATACGTATGAGGGTATGAGGGATTGTGAGGGTTATACACAGTTATTTACTCCTATCGAAAATTTCATCCTCTCGTATAAAATCCTGTCCGTGGGTTGCTTCCCCGCATACGACTTGTATATGGAAATGCTATATGGGCACATTAATCGATGGATCATGTCACAGAGGCTATCTGGGGGTATTGGACTACGCCTTCCGAATATAATGTGTGAACTGAAAACGAGTAGACAAGGCATTTCTTAAAGCCATCGAGGTGAAGCTGTTGGCCTTTACGCTCTTACAAGAAGGACACTGCATAATGGCAATCAATCGAATCCTAATCGAATATATGCGGTGTACAGCATTGGGCCAAACAAAATGCTCGAAGGACCATCGCTAAGTGCTCCCAATCTAGCTTCGAGAGATGAGAAACTGGTTCATTCACTATCACATTCTATAACCTCAGTTTCTGCTGCCTTTGCGATAAGCATTTGTTGGCTTCTATGTTATGTTATGTTATGTTTATTACGCTGCTAAGGCAAACGTAGTA
>UZAF01000225.1:0-10856 GCA_900617895.1 Haemonchus placei | reverse complement strand
AACCTTTTTCAAGCACATCTTCATGAAGAAGACAGAGACTTTACAAGACTGTCGTGGTGACATTGTAGCCGAACTTTACTTCAACTCTTACTCTAGAAAGAGACTGTGCAATCTGTCTGACTTCTTGTCCGATTTTTAACGTACGGTCCTGTTTTATCCCGATTCGGGTTGACCCAAAGCAATTTCAACGCAATCTTAGAATCTGTTAGGAATACGATCTTCGAAGTGTTTGGTGGGGTTCGATGCTCAGGAACACGTTGAATTTTAAGCGTGTCCCTACCTATT
Source organism: Haemonchus placei (assembly GCA_900617895.1). NCBI lineage: Eukaryota > Metazoa > Nematoda > Chromadorea > Rhabditida > Trichostrongylidae > Haemonchus > Haemonchus placei. The sequence goes on along the minus strand of UZAF01000225.1, from coordinate 10,571 downwards.
GCTATTGTGTTTGATTCCATTTTAAGTATTGTGGTTAGATGCTTCATGTCTCACACCTATGATTTTGCTATAAGAAAGCAAGATGGTTTCTTCGTAGTTATTATAGATGGGTGCATGCTGTCATGGCAGTCGCGCCGGCATCGGAATATGTGACCAGTTTATACAGTCTTTTCTGTTCCTGTGTAACTCTCCTTGGTAACTCCTCACGGAACTCGGATATTTCTTAACCCATTGACGACCGCGTGGCCCGTATACGACTTCATTACGTTCTTGACCCATAAGCATCTTGTAAAGTCTCTGTCTTCTTCATGAAGATGTGCTTGAAAAAGGTTCTTTCAAGGTCGTATAATAGGACAAACTTTCTAGTGCGGAAGTGTAGAAGCATGCCATGTAGTTTAGGAAGTATGGTAGGCCCTTGATGCACCAGCTCTTGCAGTGCGCCGACCCATCAAAAACAACCCTGAACTTGGTAGTATCTTTCTGTGGAGTGATAACTGGCCGATGAGGGAGATAGTGTTTCGGTTTCCCAATGGTATCCTCCATTTCATCTAGTTCGTCCAAGATTCCTTTGCTCAACTGATCTTGAAATACTTCGTGGTACTGCCTGAGAATTTTGGGATCTTCTTCATATTTACGTAGCACGCTTCTCAGACGACGTAATTCCAGAGCTCTCTTTTCTGGTAGATGGTCATGTGGCTGTTCAAATGAAAGCCGAACTACATAGCCTATATCACGTTTTTCGATGATGCTCTTGGAGTTTTTTTGTACATGCTCATTAATGCAAGCTCCTTTTCCAGGCCAATATACTCCTGTTCTTTTACTGGGGTCTGAACATTCCAATGATTTTCCGGAGGGTCGCTTCCACTCCTTGATTCAATTGAATGCATAGTTGAATGTAAATGTTGCTCATTACTCTTACTGTTAAGGCGCACACCAGAGATCATGTAGCCCAGTTTCGTGGGTACAAAATTGAGCCCTGATGGCATTGTGAAGTGGGGCGCTCCAATCATTAAAAAGTTCCAAAGCTGGTCGCATCCGAGTGAGTTCTGAGGGGAGGGGATGATGAATTATACAGTCTGGATTGCTCAGCTTCATATGCTTCTTTTGTATGAATAACAAATCTTCTCTTGTCAGTTTACTATGTATGCGTGAAAAGCTGGAGTTCATGGATGGTGTTCTCCCTCAAAGTCCCATATCTTTTAGCAAGTATCGATGCACTGAACATCCTTTGCGGTTTTTCACCGAAAGTTCTGAGCTTTATGTAACCACACCATGACTTGCCAATTGGAGCTCATCGGCTAACTTGGCATCAATATAACTACGATCAGCAACCGTATCCAACAGGACCTGGTGGGTGACCAGTTTGTGTTCCTGGATGGGAGGTGCGCAGGGTTCCAGTTAGAAGGAATATCTCGCTATAAGTTCTTTACCTTGATGTGTCTTCAACCCTCATAAAAGTGAGGTCAGAAGTTTGTTGGTTATCGATCTGTGTGTCGCTTTCTTCACAGGGCGCGAAATTTTGCGGAGCTTGCGCTGGTTTCGCTTTCGATTCCTGTTCTCGGTCTGTATTCGACACTGGTGCGGAGGAGGTAGGGGCATTTGATTTGAAAAATGTCGAAGTGTAATGTTTTCTTCCATACTGCATGCATCCTGCATCCTGCATTCGGTAAATTTATACGTTTTTGATCCACAACATATGCGAAGGTCGTTCCTTCAGGTGCTCTGAGCGTCCATTTAGGGAAGCGATTTTTGCGCAATCTGTTGACTACTGCTCCCTACTAACACAATAGTAGCAAAATGGACTTCGAATTTTTTTCTTGGGATTGCGGTGTGCCTCTTGTTTCGGCAGCTGCGTATCCCCATACTTTTGGCATCTGTCTTTCAATCTCCTCCTGTTTTATGACTCGATTAAGAGTTTTCATGTTCAGTGTCCAGCTCTCTTTTGAGGCTAGTGAAACCTTTTTTGAGGGTATTAATTTGAATAGTCTCTGCACATTTTCATGTGTGTTTTCGAAGCTCTTGATACTCCACTTCATTGTCAGCTTTCGACATATAGTGCCTTCTTCAGACCTTAACTTTACAATACATAGTTGCAAACAATCAGTCAACAATCAGTTACTATAATACATAGAACACATCGGATCCTATCAAACCAACCGGAAATGTTGGGAAAGAGGGGAGTGGATCTATTGGCGGGGAACTTGAAAGAGAAATGGGACACCGCTCTTCTACTGAGGCGGCGGAGTGTTATCATTCAATCAGTCTCAGGAGGTCACGCATCTCCTTTGCGTTGATTTATGGTTGGATACGGTGTATTAGGTTGGCAAATAAGTCCTGCGACAAAATGGAGACCTTTTTTAAATCTTTTCTAAATTTTTTCATATCGATCAATTTTCGGAAAAATAACTACCGAAGAAGTCAACAACTTTCTTTTATCCTTTAAGCCAATCACTGATGCCGTCTCTTCAGAAGTGAGGGAGCTGTGGCTCGAAAAAGTAATTGACTGCCATTTTTGGATCACCTTAAGTTACGAATTTCTTTTCCACAACGGGATGCTCAAAAAGGGAGAGCACATGGTAGGTAGAAGGGGGAACACTCCGGGAGTAGGACTGGTGAGTAGTCTGGAACAAATCGGGATCGGTGAACTTCTGACGCGGGTCTAAAGCGAATTTTCGACGTGAGTTGTCCATCTGTAGGGATCTGATTTACGGTTTGATCGTCCTTCTCTAAACCAGTTGGCCAAATTAAGGGGATCATAGGGGCAAGCGATAGCTGTGTCCAACCAGTCTGCGTTTGGCAACTCATAGCGGATGAATTCCTTCAACATCCATTAAATTAGGGGACGATGCTTGCGTTACCCCGAAGGCTGGTATCTCCTGCAGTGAAGCGATCCAGCCGATTGCTGACCGTCGATCGGTGAGCAGTGCTAGCATCGAATAGATTGCCGATATTTCGAGCCACTAAACTCGCGTTTTTTCCTTGTTGTACATAGTAGAAGGTGATGGCACGAATCGGGTGTTGTACATTTATTGACCGTAATGCTGCGAAATCCCACAAGCGTGCCCTTATTCACTCATGCTTTGATTCCCCGGAGAACGTCCTACTAGTTTATCACCCTTGCTGCCGTGCTCTTACTGTTGATACAAATTTTCAACGCTTTAAATTTTTTGTCGCAGGACTTATTTGCCAACCTAATATTTCCCGTGCTTCCATGATTTTCTTTTCCAAAGGCAGAACCAATTATCTATGCAAAACTCGCACATCGAAAGATGAAGCGTTCTTATTATCATGCTTGCGTGTGTGCGGTGCCTGGAAAACCTGCTGTGTGGCTAAGCAGCGGGTAGAATAAACAAGTCGAATAGGAACTTGGGAGTTCTTCACGACGTGATTCACCTCACGTGCCGTTGTCATTAACAAAAGGCAGAATGAGGCTCACACCGTCAGCCGTTCTGTATGGGACCCAGGTCCTCGCGTTGCCTTCAAAGTATCCATTACTATTGAGAATACTTTCTACTTCAGCATCAGCAACTGAATCCCTTCGTGACCCAAGCTTCCTCTTCGTTTTCAGAAAATTCCGCACAACGCTTGCCTTCATATAAACAGGATGAGCGCTTCTGGAATGCAACAAGTTGTTCGACGAAGCACTTTTTCGATACCACAGGTGTTCCTTGCATCCTTCACTAATCCGTACCTTAGCACTGAGAAATGGTGGAAATCCATCCCTCCTTAGATCTTCCCTTGTGAAGGCTATGTTGGCATCGTGAGAATTTAGTCTCTTCAATGTTTCCACAAGGTCTTCTTCTCTTGTTCCAATAATGAATACGTCGTCGATAAAACGTTTGTAAAAAAGGGTTCCACTAGTTAATGGTGACTTCTCGATGTGGTCCAAGAGATGTCTACTAACACAGGTGCTATACGGGTTACCAACGCCAAAGCCTCGTTTTTGCTTGTAAAACTTATTGTCGAGGCAAAAAATGTTGCATTCCAGTGCCGCTTTGATGAGATCCTTAACTTCACTGGCGGAGGGTAAGCCAATTTGTGTCCAATTGTAATTACTTCGCACCTTCCTCGCCCATCCTTCGCACCTTCCTCGCCCAACCACTCACTCGCCTGCGGGTGACCTCCCTCAATTGGATGGCTGAACCTCTCTGCTAGACAACTATCCTCACGTCTAACAAGAGCGATTGTGTGAGTAGGAACTATGTTACATTTAAAGCATGAGAAATAAAATAAAGCAAAACAAAAAGTATGAAACGCATAAACCAAAAAAAAACAAAAGGTGTGGAGGCTAAAATAAACATAGGAAATATCATAAGAAAGGAGAAAAGAATTTATCGCATAGTATAAGGATTCAGCATTCATTCTTACAAGGCGCCTGTAGGCAAACTATTTAACAGGGGACCTTTCACACTTTTTTTTAACACCCTGTATCGCTTTGTTTGGACACCGCCTGTAGGTCATTCGAAGGTATTTAAACATGTGGATGAAAGCATCATAAATCACCTTTGTACTGTGTTTGTCATAGCATGAGCACAATGTCTGACTTGTACTATTCCGAATTCGACAGCAGCGCCTTCTACGGCTTCAACTCGGGAATACCTGCTCCTGTTGCTCCTTCTTATTTTTCCGAATCCCTATTTTAGCTAGCCCACCACAACACACCGTACCACCTCTATTTCATGTATCTGCACCCCTTCTACCCCTTGCACCTCCCCTCTCTGAAGATTTTGAATTCTTACATTGTCGTGTCCTTACTGCATATTATTTTAAAATGTATAATAATAATACTATTATTATTAACAATATTGATAATAAAGAGTTCAATTCATATAATCAAATCAGTACACTGAGACTGCCCCAGAGGTCACTGGCCAACCAATTAAGGGAGGTCACCCGACAGGCGAGTGAGGGGTTGGGCGAGGAAGGTGCGAAGTAATTACAATTGGACACAAATACCGACTCCCACTGGCGGAAATTCTCATCATTGTGATATGGTCTTCATTATTCTCCATGAGAGATAACACACTTGCACTGCTTCCGCGCTATTCACGTTCGTGTATAAGGATACTACATCGAAGCTCGCGTAGAAGGCTTTCTTCGGTACTGGACATTGGTGAAACGACAAAATGAATTCTTCAACATTAAATGCGCTTCAATGTGCGCTCCAACATATCGCAAAAGTGGCGAGAACAAACGGACTAAGAGCCAGCTCAATCCGTCTGCTGGTCCACCAATGCGATAATCGGTCTCGTCTTAATTTCATTCACTGGGAGGGACAGTCTATTTGTTGTTGCCGGAATTTCGTGCGCCTTCACCAAGTTGCTGAGCGTCGGCACTGATGGAACCGTACCGTACAGCGTTTTGCAATTTCATGGCTTGCCCGTCTCTTCACTACCGACATGACGCATTTCACTCTCTTGCGCACAAATCCAAACGCGAACAAAGTGCTTTCCTCGTAAAGGGTGTCATCTGAGACACTTCGGCGGTGAGAGCCTTATCCATCCTTTTGGGCATCACTACGAAGGAGCTACACTTGTCTGACAGTATACCTCAATACATTCTTCGCTTGCAGTAGCTTCTTCACCCCTCTGCGTTCAGCTGGGCTCAGGTTACTGCGATAAGGCCCATTCATCGCGTTCCGATAAATCCTAGAGTCGATTTCGCGTGAACATGGCGGTATTCTTATGAACGTCCCTATAAATGGCATCAAAGACATTAAAGTCGCTTGTTGGTCGAGTACTTTTTCTTCTGGCGGAATCTTCTGAAAAGAAGAGGAAGCTTGGAACACGAAGGGATTCAGTTTTTGATGCTAAAGTAGAAAGTATTCTTAATAGTAATGGACACTTTGAAGGCAACACGAGGCCCTGGGTCCTATACAGAACGGCTGACGGTGGGAGCCTGATTCTGCTTTTTGTTAATGACAACGGCACGTGAGGTGAATCACGTCGTGAAGAACTCCCAAGTTCCTATTCGACTTGTTTCCCGTCCTCCTCCTTCCTCCTACACTGAAGGATCTCCTGACATCTTCTCGAATCTACGAAAAACGGAGCCGCGAGCAGTCTTGTCGCCACTGTACATCTGAAACGATCTGCGAGTTTCAAGGCACCGTCTACTTCATTCAATGCGGAAGTTGTGCGGAGAAGTACGTGGGAGAGACCGCAAGACCCTTGAAGATCCGCCTGGACGAACATAGAAGAGCGTTGGCTAATCCCGCTGCCTACCCACACATCAGCTCTTCCAGACACCGCACACACAAGCAAGAGAAGAAGATCGCTCCATCTTTCGATGTACGAGTTTTGCATAGATAATTGGTTCTGCCTCTGGAAAAGAAAATCATGGAAGCACGGGAAATACACCGTATCCAACCATAAACCAACGCAAAGAAGGAGATGCGTGACCTCTTGAGACTGAGTGAATGACAACACTCCGCCGCTTCAGGAGAGGAGCGGTGTCCCATTTCTCTTTCAAGTTCTCCGCTATTAGATCCATTCCCCTCTTCCCCAACATTTCCGGTTGGTTTGATAGGATCCGAAGTGTTCTATGTATTATAGTAACTGATTGTTGACTGATTGTTTGCAACTATGTATTGTAAAGTGAAGGTCTGAAGAATGCATTATATGCCGAAAGCTAACCAATAAGGTGGAGTATCAGGAGCTTTGAAAATACACATGAAAAACAAGCTGGAATGAAGCCCAGATAGTAGCATTTTGAAAGTGTAGTAGCAGTCTCTGTATTTCGAGAGAATTTTCGATAGAAGCCACGGACTATTAAGGGATCCACCTTTGTCCACAAGCTGAGCTGTGATAGCAGACCGTGATCGTGAAGTTTGCGTTGATCCTATAATCCTGTGCTCTTGGAGCTCCAATGTTCTAGTTGACGGTGTAAGCTCGTAATTATTTTTTGATCGTCCCCATATCTTTCTTTTAGATGGGTTGTAAATTGTAATTAGCTGAGGTTGCTTGGAACCTTGAATCGACTCCTTCATCTCGCCCTTCAGTACCCTCAGAAGATAATTAAACTTCTGAAGATCTACAGTTGAGGGGAATGCAAAATGGTGTTAAATAATTCCCGAGAACTTATCCATTCCCAGCTTCTTTCACTGAACACTGGTAGTGGTATTCTTGGAAACTCTACCGAAGCTGATGTTTGCTATTGTTCGACTGATCCATTGTTTCAAAGGTCTACGGGCAACTATGAGATGGTATTTGATCTCTAATCACTTCGTGCTTCACGAGCAAGCTTGTAGTTCTTGGGACTGTTTCTTGTGCGTTGTTGATGTATTCAGAAATTTTGCTTTCTTCTTCATCGTTAGAGGTCCTTCTTTGAATTATCAACTGCTAAAAGCAAAAGAGCATTCTCGAACGTTGCTTGAACCGTTTTAGTTTCTATCTTAGCAGTTTGAACTTCAGCCAAACTAACTCCGTATGCTTTCTGATCTTCAAGTTTTACAGTATTTGCCAAAGCTGAATACTTGTCTATGCACTGGGACAGTGCATTAGAATGCATGGTCAACAACCTTTTTCTCGTTTTCAAAGATGTCGCCATTATTACTTATATGGGCTTTTTGCAATGTGCAATAGATTACACCACAAGGAGAAAGCTTCAAGCTCCCTTCTATGAACTTGGGAGAAAAAATTAAAGAGAACCCCTTTTTAACTCAGCCTAGTTTGATGCTCTCCTATACTACAACAATTAAAAGAAGATAACTTATTGAAGCCGTACCTGCTTCCTGGTGAGGTTGCTCTGCAGTCTTGTACGCATCTAATTGATGCTCTGCTTGTTCTTCAGCTCGATAAGTTTGGCCGATGCACCATTTGTCGTAGCGCACGATGGAGTAAATGAACATTTATTCATACTAGAGAGAGTTTATATTTCGGTCTTATCACTGTCTAATCACTTATCAGTGTTTCACTTTTCACGTTGAAACAAGTGTTCTTCATATCCTTACCTTATCAGGCTTTCTACCTGTTCCCACACGTCATTAATACTACAGTGCAGTCTGGCCATGCAGGAACTCTCGATTCTGTTGGTATAGAAAAATAACTTATCTAAATAAAAAACACAATAAAAACACATCCGATTTAAATAAAGAAAGCATAAGAATGCTTTGTTATTCCTAGGTTGGGTTGTGCGCACTGGTGCATGCATTATGTAGTAGCGCTCAGAAGTCTTTTTCCAAATGCTTCTTCAACCGCACTTTTTAATCGTAACTCCTTCCCTGCTGGATCTAATCATGCAAAATTCCGGTATGTTAAACATGGGTGTATTGTGAATATTTACCACTGTTAACCTGCAATATGTTCATGTTCCAGATATCTCAGAAAGCTTGAACTCAAAACCTTTGGAAACACGGATATTGATCCTTCTAGAACTCCTTTTCTTTTTGAGAAATCTCAAGTGCACGAGCGCTAACACCGATCACAGTAGAGGAGAAAAACGCCCATAGGGTGCGAATAACTGTAGATGTTACTAACTTTGCTTTTAGCGAATTCTGCTACCGCAGAAAACTCCTTCCATTAGTTACATGACTATTGCTGTTTGACGTCAAATAGTGATATATAGTGCTAAAATGTTAGAGAAACACATCAAAATTTCGCGCGATTTGCTTTACTAAGAAAAATGTTGTGAACGAAAAGCGTGAAGGCGTTTGGCCGAAGACTTTTGGGCGCTACTGTATCTTTCACCACCTTCTATGGTGCCTCTGAAGAAGAAGTGGAAGAGAAAAATGCTAGAACGAAAATGTGAGAATGAGTGGAGCTTCCTAGAACACATGATCTGATCTACGTTCCAGCCACGGCGGGCGCAGTGTCGTGAGGGTTTCGATAATTACATAATTCTGTCCCATTGTACCTAAAGCGTTGAAGCTACTGTATGTCGAAGACCGCTTATCTACGACGGAGTCATTCAGCGGAATGTTGGATCCTCAGAATAACATAGTTCTCTCTAGATTTGAATGCTGAACTGCTGAGAGCATCATGCTCTATGTGTTTCATTTGAACAGAATTATTAGAGTTGATCATAGCTCCGTCCATCTCTGTGCAGACCCTTCCCACGATAAAAACTTGACCACCCGCCTTTTAACTGCTACCCATTTTCTCCACATTTTATAAAGTTTTCGATGAGATGAATTTTTGGTTCTAGCTCCGCTTCCCTGTGCCAGCTCCGCCCAGTTCGAGGATTTGGCCACATTTGTTCCATCGTCTCTAACCATTTTCCCCGCATTCTAGAACGTTTCCGAACGAAGTTACATTCGTTTTTGGAGAGTAGCTTTCATCTCAACGCACGCCCCGCCCATCGTGGGCGGGCTTCGCTAAGCTTACGCATGCCCTTCACGCATAAGGCCTTGCTCATTCTTTCTATTTTTTTCCTAGCCTCAACACCTTCGCTGAATCGAGTTATGAATCTCTGTGGAAAATACCGTTCGCTGCGAGAACGCTCCACCTACCGCCAGTAAGTTTCCTTTATTTCAATCGTTAACTCATTTCTCACCTTTGCACATTTTTTCCCCAGCGTCTGGATTGTCATGAGACTGAATAAGAAGAATTCGCCCGTGGACCCGCCCAATTCCGGCGCGTGTTCTGCCCCTTGGGGGCGGAGCTCCGCTAGGCTCACATGTTATCTGTTGCACTTACCCTATGCTCAACCCATTCCGAAGTTACCCGACTTCTCCTGGTATTTCTTCAGGTTATATCGAATTTCCGTACAAACGAACAAACAGACAAATAAACAGACAGACAGACGCGAGCGCTTCGTATGTATATAGTAAGGATTATGTTCTGTTCCTCACTCATTACCTATGGTACCTTCCGCGACAAGAAGGACACTCGGATGCTTAAGGTGTCTATAAGAGTGAAGAGCTTATGAACACAAATTCCTAAACAAGACATGCTCACAACTCATAATCAAACACTAAGCAGTAAAGGTGAAATGCTCAGAAGATGTGTTACATATGTATTCGTTTGCAGTCGATAGTGAAATAACTCTAGTCGAAGAGAATTCACTACATTTCGCAATGGATTAAGAGCTGTGACACGTGACACGCGCCAGAGAGTCGCATATACTTTTAGATGCGATCATGATTGCTAACTTTTATTCATTTATCACTGTCCTCTTTCTTAACAGTCTTGCTGCTGACGGTTCACGCTCCAGCGAGCAACATTATCGTTTCCTCAAATCTCTTTGTGAGGTGCTCATCACCTTGGGAAGTAAGTTGTTTCTGTTTTCCGATTGAAAGAAATCTCCGTATTGGACAAAGAAGCATACAAACATCTCTATCTGTTCAACAGTCAGATTAGTTGGTATTTCACATTGCGCTCACATTTTTCAGGAAATGTTCGTACTATATAGGACTGACCAATCGGATCGCCCGGCTAGCGCTGAGCTCTCCTCCTTCTCGTGTAGATTTGGCCTGGCGCCCACATCTCCCCAAATTCATGTTCTGCTACAGAAGAAGAGAACCACAGATTTCCGACCAAACGCACTCACCCACTTCGTGAGCGCCTTGCCTGTAATGAGCGGATTCCTGCTCAACTCATGTGTATTGAAGTAACTTGGTTCATTCACTCCATCTT
>UZAF01000224.1:0-10897 GCA_900617895.1 Haemonchus placei | reverse complement strand
CATGTAAAGAGGTGGTAGTTCCAATTCTCGTTTGTAGAAACGGTAGGAATGTTTCTTCCTGTCTATCGCCCTTAATTTCGCTCACCGATCCGGTTGTTGTTCCACTCTTGCTCTTATTTCTTTTAGAAAGATATTTTTGGACTCGTTTTTCCATAAATTAATTTACATAGCATCAAATTAGGTGTCGCCATCCAACCTTAGGCAGCCGCTGTTGACATTTTCCCATTTGCACCGAGAATAGTTCGCATGTAATTTGGGCAGCAACCGTTGAATGTCGAATGTATCGAATAGGATGACATTTCCGACGAGCTGTCCCATACGACTCATATTCTTAATTTGAAGGGAAGAGGGATAGGGCTCGGAGAGAGAAGTACTTCATGCATGCAAAATATATTTTTTTCATCACTTGCTTTGTTCGAGTTTGATCCTCCAGCTTGCTTTTGCCATAACGACTTTGAATGCTCTTCGAAACGTCCGTAAAGGCATATGGAAGGGCCCTACAATTCTGGTAATTTTTTTGTCGGTTTAGGAAAATCAAACGATCAACTGAGCCTCTTCAAGCTGGTTTTCAATTTCACTAACGGGAAAATCTTTTTTACGACGATGTTGACGGATGGCTGATTGGCTATATGCCTTGTTCCTTACTCATTAGGGCTGGTTTTTTTTTCGGAAAATATGAAGGGTATCGCTTCGCATTGTCGGAAATTCAGCACAGTTATCAGTCATAGCTGTCATTTTGATTTACGCAGTTGTCAATGCCTATGATGTGAATTTCCTTCCTCCAATGTCGTCCCAAAATAGGTCCGGTACAACATGACAGCCTTCCAGGAAACCTCTCTCCGCGTTAACATAGTGTTTCAATTTGATGTTGATTCTGTAGATGCAGGGGTTTTTTTTGTTCTCAGAACTGAACGGGCATTCACTCTTTCCTTTTTTTCCACAGGGAGGCATCAGGGTACGCTCAGTGGCAATTGATGATACTCGGTGTTCCGCGAATCTAATGGTGAGTGCGAAAAACAACGCTTGCAAATGGAATTCGTAGCTCCAGCATACTAATGAAATAGATGCTAATGTGTCAATAACTGAATTGATCTTTTTTGAGCAGTTACTGCTGTAAACACACATAACACAAAACATAGTTATGCAGGGCAGAATCCTTGTTGATTGAAGGGTTTTGTTTTCGCCTATAATTACTTTCTGTGCTGTAGCTATACGTACTGACTGGCTAGGGGAAAGGGATTGTAATGGGGCGCACGACAAGTCTCTGGAAGGACCGGAAAAGGAATAGGTGAAGCATCTGAAACCCCTAGATAGCGATAGTCACCGAGCATGTCAGGTCATCCCCCTTCCGCATGATTCAACTCGCTCAGTACTACTTTTTGCCATCCAAAATGTCTTGTCATGGGTTAGCGTAGGCGTAAGTTCCTTGTAAAGCCAGTGGAAATCCTCCTTCGCAATCGTTATGGATTGGCCTAGCGTTGAGCAAACCTGTGAAATAATCCTCTTTCTTTAGAGCAGGACCAAAAGCTGCCGTCTTTGTTTCTGGAATTTTTGGAAAAGAATTTAAAAAAAACTTTTTCCACCTGCAACCTTTTCTAGCCAGCTTCTTCTGGTGGCTGTCATCAACATGTAGAGCAGGAACAGAAGCCCCTCCACTCGGTAGTCAGCTCTTATGTGAGCGAAATGAGAAGTCTTTCGTTTCTGTCTGCCCGTCTTGGACACCTTCTGCTACGTGACTTGGACTGCGTCGGAACCTGATTCACTGCGCACACAAGCACATTCGTCATCGCTTTATGGGCTCATTAACGTCCCCATTTCCACCTATGCATGGTGCTATGATTCAAAGAAAGACTCATATATTCTATGCGTTTAGAGGCTGAATGTTGCCAGTTCCTGTTTGATCAAAACGGCACAATGGGGCATTGCGCTTTGGAACGGCCACAATCCTTAGATTATATCATATGACGTTCACACATTGGGGAGAACGGGTTTCCTGAATGAGCTCATCTGGCGCTGCAAGCCTTATAGGGCATAACGGTGTGGGAAGACGGGAAAGATGGGCTCTGCTAGGGTCAGAAGAAGTCAACCAGTTGCTCAGTCACTGGCCTTCATTGTGGCCTTCCTATCAGATCTCATTTTCCAATTTGATAAGCGCGTTATCATTTGGCTGTAATGCTTTCATAAATATTAGTCGCTGATCGATTCGTCGTGATAAGAGAAAAGCGAAGTTGCAGCCTAATCACCAACAATACCATAGATATGTACAAGGTGAAGCTGAAAACTCTTAGTGCTATCTATTTCGGTTAAATCTGAAACGCTGCCAACAAGGGGAAATGGATTTTCGAAACTCGAGCCGTATCACTGAGAATTTCATCAGCTTCTGTAATGATTTCCATCGGAAACGAAACCAAGTTCCTTTGTGGCAATGGGTTGTTGGAATTCCGAGGAGCTTAGTCAGTGCCAGGTTGTTCCAACATTTAGGGCAGCACTTTGGAGTGCTTTCCGGTTCTGAGGTTTTTCTTAGCTAGCAGTCCAGTTTGATTCGAACATGTCTAGGTGGCTATTAGAGTTCGAGAAGATTGCTTGCCGTCAATGTATTTCACAAAGATCTACTGATCAAACCTATGGACCAGAACTTATGGAGCTTGTGGGGCTGAGCTTTTTCTTTACAATGCCTTTATGAGAAAAAAAAACTTGGTAAGGCTGTCTCATCGGAAGCCGATGTAAAACTTTGATCATTGGAAAAGTGTCAAAAATCTCCCAAGCAATCCGTAAGGCTTCGGGTGGAATAGGAAAATTTTAGCAGATGAACCACAGCAGTGCACAATCTTTACATGCCATCAAATAGAGCCCATATGCTTCTCAGGTTTCCTCTATCAAACATTTTCTGTTATTTCCCCGTAAGTATTATTCAATTCCTGTAAATAGCAGAATTTTATTTATGCTTGCTTGTTTTCTTTTTCAGGACTTGTGTAGCTATTTATTTCTGTGTAACTTCCGTTGGTTGCTCGCTTCTGATGACTTCATCATTTCCTAGTCGCTAACAGGGTTTTCTTTTTTACCAGTTCGCAGTGACAGGGGAAAATATCGAGCTTCCCCCGGGAATACGCGAAGAACTTTTCTCTTCTGTTTCTTTATTTTTTCTCATACTTTCACTTACAAAACAGGTGCTGTATTGTAATCTCACGGTTTGGAATGAAAAGCAACAAGAAAATAAATGAATAAACTCAGTCAGTTCGATTTATTGTTTTGGTTTTGTAATGTTTGAATGTTTAGTTATGTGATACGAGGCAATGATCCAACAGCCAACATTTCACCTGTGTGGGAACCGAATGAATGGTTTTTGGGCAACTCAAAGTCGCAGTTCTTTTTCACATTTCCGTCACTACCTCTTATGGTCGCACACGCTCTCATATGGACCACCATCTATTTCTTCTTAATTAAGTAAGTAGTTTCAGATTTAATCGAAATGAAATTGCTACTTTTTGGCCTGATTATTTGAAAAACTCCTTTTTCAACTGATTTTCCTTTGAGTGAAGTAGTCTTTTGTAGGTTTTCTAGTAATATTGGGACCATACTATCTCGACTTTGTGTCTTAGCGCCATGCGCTTTGTACATATTTTTGATACTCGGCATGTCGATCAGCGGGTTTCATTTTGGAACGCCTTCAATCGAAAAAGAAATCTCTCAACAAAAACGAGACGACGATCCCTTCGACTATTGGGCGGACATCAGAGTGAGTTCATCCTAACAATTATTGGTTTCTGTGGAAGTATCTGCTGAAAGCCTCGCAAGATTGGCTAGTTATTGGCAATTCTGCCGAAAATTTCGCAGAGTCCAAAACTTCTTTGAGATTCTCCGGCAGGTTCCATGGGTTTTCTATTTATGGACACTACTTACGCCTATAACACATCCGACTACCTCTTCCTTGCTTATTTACTGACTTTATTTATTTACACATAATAGGACAGAAGTGTTTGTCCACTTTCAACACGTACTTCCTTACGAGTTCGAATAGCTAAATTCCATTAGAATTTGCGAGAAGCATTTGAACTTGAGCTCGAAAATGAACCTTGATCTGACCAACCGATTAGATTTCAGAAAATCCTTTGATCTGTTATGGTGATAGAAGATATAGTAGTGTCTATTCAAAATTTTTCTACCGAGGTTTCAAAAAATCCCAGAAAAAATATGATCGAAGAGGGAATTTTTCGGCAATACATTGTGCACAATTTAATAGTTCTTGAGATTTTTCCCTATTAAAAAATATATCGTGCGAAAGAATGAATAAGGGAAAAAAGAAAGAATGAATTTTTCTGTTTCCTGGCTGCCCAAATTACTTGTCGAAGAAGCTCTTGTTCAGTATTCACTTCACCTAGGGTTTCTACCGTACTACAATCCTCACAGTAGACTACTCGGGTGCATTCTCTGGTTTGCTTCTGTTCGCCACAAGTCGTCTACGGCCAGGAGCAAAGTCTTTGAATGCTCTTTTGCTTCTACCAATGATGATGGTAAGTCTCACCAACTACTATTTTTCTGGGTAATTTTCGGGTGACTTTGGTTTGTAAAAATTTCGGATTCCATTCTTTGAGTGATTTAGTTAGTACCCACAATGATGACGATCCTTCGAAATGGATGCGAAGGCCACGTAGCCGATCAACAGCCCGCCTATACGGTATACGCCTCAACAGGTATGTGAATAATTTCTTCTGCTTTGGATTTTTTTTTGCAGCAGCTGAAAGGATTTTCGCGAAACCTCCTATCATCGTAAGCGATTCATCGGAAGAAAATTGTGCACTAACCAATCCCCAACTTTTTCATGGCGTCATTTTCGTCCCATCAGTGATTTTTCAAAGTGAATCTGCCTGACGCTCACGATTGAATTCCCACGTACCTGCGGTAGCGCTACCTGTTTTTCCATTTGGCCTGATAGCTATTTTTCCTTTCACTACACAGGCCTGGTTCACGAAAATCGTTCGAAGTTATGGGTTTCACGAGACTATGACGACGGAAATGGTGCTGAGCGGATATGCAGGCGAGATTAACATGGTGATTGTGTGAAGGATAGGCCACAACATGCAAAAAAAAAGCCGAAAGCTTTAGCGTCGCCATGGGTCATCGTCTTTGATGGCCGGCTGTTTGAGTTTTTTGAAAAGGTGCTCTAATGTGAATGATGCAGCATCTACGAGGCCGTTGAAGCACGGACTTTCCTGGGTGTGGAATACAGTTTAAATAGTTTTTGAGACCTTACACCTGCATAAGCGATTTCTCAACGCGACAGAGCCCATATGCTCTCTATGGGGACGAATATTTGTCCCAATAGGAAATCTCAGAAACAGTTTCTATCAGGGATTGAGCCTTTAACTGGCAATGAGAGATATAGCGCACTACTTGTAGATACTTGAAGCCCATCCGAAGAAGTATGTGCTTTGAAGTCTTAACTATTCAGAATATTTAGTTTTATATTCAGCATTTGGCTCAAGGGAGTTTACCATCTGGAACCTCTTATCATAATCAATGTTTCACGTTGGCATCGCCCACATCACGCTCAATTGAATGGAGCTTCGACTCGGCCCGAAGATCTCCTTTCAGTAGTTTGGAGCCGAAAAATCAAGAGCACTGATCTATTAATCACAATAATAACTACAGTATCACTCAAAAGTTTTGGTTCATGCGTATGCGTAACTTTTTTCTTAAAGGAGCGAATCGCGACAAACTTCGGTAGTTATAACCAAAGCATATTCCACTCCATCCAACATTATTGACTGCGAAGCAGCAATATCCACATAACCAAGACCAAAGTGTTTACCGTAGAAGAGTTCGCTTTAGGCAGGGTTAGCGATGTCTGCGATTATTCGCACCTTATGTACGTTTTTCTCCTTCGCTGTGTGGAGCGTTAGTGCTCGTACACTTTAGGCATGGCCACAGGGAAAGATCTCCGGAAGAACGAATATTATCCGTATATCCACTTAATTTTGAGCTCAAACTCTTTGGGACATCTGGAACATGATCAGATTGCTGGTTAAGAGCGGTGAATATTCACGATACACCCATGCTCCCTATACTGAAACTTCGCATGCTTCAGTAGGAAAGGGGTTACTACTGAAAACTATGACTGAAAAAACATTATGCCGAAGACTTTCAAACGATACTGTATGTCCGACAGCGTTGACGCGCATAATCACCAAGGATGATGGCCTATCGTTGAACGACAGATCGTTCGAAGAAACCTATTAGCGCTGATGGAAATCCTCCTCTTTGAGTGGAAAAATATGCCCGTTTATGAAATATGAAAAGAAGACATACCTGTAAATGGATATGTAGACCTTCTAGCATGAATAGCATTTCCTAGGAAAACTCACCTAGAGTAAACCAAATGTGTTCAGATGAGACGATATCGTTCGATCTGCTTCCGGTGTGTTTCGCGACGAGCAGAGCAGGACCAATTTGGGCTATTGTCTACTACACGGCTCAGTTTTTGTACACTTCTTTAGGACCAATGGTAAAGTAGAACCTTGCACAAAATGGTATCCAACGATATCTCCAAGTTCCTTCAGATTGTCTACGTGTCTTTCATCTATCAGTCTTTCGTCGATGATGTACCAACCGTTCAAAATTTTGCTTCAATTTTCTTCGCCTTAATCGTCACCCTATTTGCCGTGCCATCAGTTTTACTTTATATGCCTGTGAGTCATTTATTACGCTATTTTTCTCTATTCAATTCGGCATTGGCCATTCTCTTTAGCCAGAATGGGAGATTGAATGAGAATTTGAATGCATCCATAGAAAGGGGAGATATGCAGAAGGGTAAGGGCATACCGAACTGTCTTTCAATGGATGCGGAAGGTGTTCCAAGTCTTGAAAATGTCGACAGATATGGATAGATTTTAATTATAAGTTGTAAGTTGGCCCGTAAGGGGTTCCATAAATCCAGGTTTATAAAAAATAGAGGGGGTGAATTCGATAGGAACTGAAAAAAAAATTTTTTTTTGTTATCTGTTTGTGTTATTAATGCTTCCTTTTTGGAAGCGACTCTATCATTGAGCAGATCATTAAATAATTATGGGAACCCTTTTTCCTTAGAACTCTCTCTCTGTTTCCTGTTTCCTTTCCATACTTCACTTCCCTATAGCCCTTTTTCCGGCAAAATACTCCCACTATTGTCGTATCTACATTATTTTCTTTTCATGCTGTTCTTTTTTTCTTTATTTATTTCATCCGTCATTTTCAGTTGGGTACGAAAGTCACTACGCTGTTCCGTTACACGTCACAATCGTCGATCGTTCAGATATTGTGCTATATCCTCATCTACTTTGTTTACGGTAATGGTCTCTCCTGTTTCCAGTCATTTTTCATTTTCTATTGATATTCCTCTTCTCCTTATACTCTATGAGACAAATGAAAATGTTTTAACTGTATAGGTTGGCAAACTATCGAATCAGATATTCTGACGACGTCAACCGATGCGAGTACTGTATCACTGTTACAGTACCTTATCCGCCCTACCAGTCCCATATACACCGTGCTGATGTTCACGCTAGTTCCAGCTCTGCTGTGTGTAAGTTCACTTTTCTTTCTGCTTCATATATATGTATACTTTACCATGTGGGAGCAAATGAAGCACACAATTGGTTTTGTGTCCATGCGGAACCTTACCACCCATAACAAAAGTGCCAACTGCCTGTTTGCTCATGGGCACTAGGCCCAATAACTTGTTTTCGCATGTAGGGATTATATGAATGAAAGAGAAGAGGGAAAATGGAAGTGAAAGCATCACGGAGGGTTCCGCGACTAAAGGCCCTGTAGAATCTACGTCCAGGTATGCTTCCAAGTGCCTAACACCTATAGATAGACGGTCAGAGAGGAAGTTTGTTCTGCTTTTTGTCGTATCGTATACGCCATCGCTGCATCTCTGCCTCAGAAAGTTATAGCGTAGGCCAAAAGCAGTCTCTATAATTCAATCAATTCCACAAACTAACGCCAGATTGTAGGCCCAGTTTAGGATATCATTGCCATCTCATTCTGCTCTTTCGACACGGATGAGGCCCCTGCAAAGCTATCTTATGCAGTACAGAATGTAAGATGACCTCTTCTACACAAACGGGGTGACCTGGAGCTCATCTTTTTGTTGTACTCATATGACATCATCTATCTGATGGATTTGGTTCTGCTCGATTTTCGATTTCATATGTCCTCACAAACTTCAATGGCTGGCCCTTGTCACACGATCCCTCATGTTCGCCCAAATACTTGTTCACCACTGGAGAGCAGGAAGTTGGCAATTACCGCTCTAGCAATGCTCCAAGACGAGAAAATTTGTTCAGGAAAAAGGAATTATTAGAGGGATAACAGCCTAGTGAACACGTCCTTTCGTTTAAGCAGAAACAGGCGTCTTGAAGTGCTGACCAAGAGAAAAGGGTAAGGTCTGAAAGTAGAGGGAAAGGACTGCAGTTAGTTTCGATTGAATACATTATGAAGAGGAAGGGGAAGAGGATAGTTAGCCGATTCCTCTGACGGGGCACCACTGCTAACACTGTAGGAGGAAAGGTGGAAACACTCTTCTGTCAGCGCTCTCCCCATTCAAAAAGTCACCAAGTTTAAATTTCTTGAAGAGACTCACAGATTGTGTATAGCGATGTTTTCCTTTTCCTGTGCTGCTTCCAGGTTTACCTAATACTCGGAAGCTGGGCATGATCTGAATTGAACCCGAGTCCATTCTAAATGACCTTTGTTCAGAGGTGTCAGCTTTGTGAACTCTAGGAGTTTGTAGCTCAAAGGGCTCTGGACAGTACTTTGCGTAACTTGGGAGCTTTTAAATAGGGTTTATAGAATACTACCTTGGCCGCATAAATAAAGAGTCAAACTTCCAAGCCAGGAATATGGAGAAACAGCTCCTTGACAGCAAGGTTTCCGACTGCTAAGAGATAACAGCTGCCTTCATTAAATAGTTTATAATCGTACTGACAATCAGGGTTAATCTCGCCGTGTTAATGGATACACCAAGCATCCACACCTGCATCCCACCTGGTTACCCAACCAACCTTTCGTGATGAAGCAAGACGGGAACAAACCGTCGTTTGACTGGCCAACGCTGCAGGATAATCCTACGAGTGACAATGACAGCAGAATTCATACAGTATTCAGCAGCAGACATACCTCTATCTTTTTATCAGTAAACAATTTCGTAAACAATATTGCAAACAAGGATGCCTGCAAAGAATGGCTTTCGAAAAAGTTTTGACGGGAACATCTCTACTCCTTGATTTCCAGTTGCAAACATCGCGGGTAATACCATCTTGGGTCATTTTCGCTTTTATGCTATCGAACTAGCAGCAAATGAGCGAGTAAACAAATAAATAAACAGGGATATACTACATAGTAAGCGAGTGGATGAGTATTTTATCAATGAGAGAGCACTTGGGAAAAAATTTTCATAGGCGAAAGGTTGTTAGATCTTTAGATATGCATTAAGTTCCGTTTCTTGTACATAGGTATCCACTGGAGTTTTATATTTCAATTTTATGAATTTGGTATTTATTGATTTATTTCTTGGTGTTGTTTTATTAAAACTTTGAACGGTCTTTGTGGTGTTGGTATTTTTTGAAAGGCCCCTCATTGTGTTCATCCCTTTCGAAAAATATGATCATGACATGCTGTGCTTCATAAATCCTTTGTGTTAATCTCCCTTATCCATCAAACTTGAACGGGCTCCATGGTTCACGAGTCATCAGCGTTGTCTTCTCTGATGGCTGACCACAATTCACTTTGATTTTTGAACGTTATAACCAACCAGTTGGGCTACGCACGCGAATGCGTGCACCACATTACCTAGGACTTGTTGGAGGACCAATACGAACAGTACCGCTTGATTTCCCATTTCATAACTTCGTTGTAACTGCGAAACTTTCAAAAGGACGCAAAAACGGGCATACAAACAGGCGCACAAAGCTACCACTTTATATATAGAGACAGTCGGATCGCCCGGCTAATGCCGGGCTCTTCTCCTTCTCTAAGTTCCAGTAATCGGCAACCGCCCCATCCTCCCTCCAATTTTCGAGACGAATGATACTCTTCTGAACACGAAATCCGACACACTCTACACAACATTGAGACAGGAACCAAAAAGAGGGGAACTGGCATAAGCAGGGCAGCTCTAGTGGAATTTAGGGTGTGCCTATGCTTACGCCTACGCTTAAAGTGTCAATCGGTTGCTCTTTATCTTGGAAGTAATGAACAATTAAAGTTTCAATGATAGGCAACTGAAGAATTGAGTAGTACTCAAAAATGCTCCCAAGTGTTAATAGCATCATTATCAGATGTCCTTATCATTGAACCTTCTTTCCTCCACGGATACATCAATAGTTGAAAATCTCAAATTATTTGAGGTCGGATGAGCTTTGTCGTAAATGATATCAAAACAAACCTTGATCTTCTACTGAGTTACAAACTTGCTGGGTAGCGGTCGTAATCTAGTCGTAATCATAAATAAATCGTGAATACCACAGGAGTAAAGTTCAGTTGGTAAGTGCTCTTATCAGTCGTTATCAGCTGTTATTAGTTCCTATCATCGGTCGTATACGATCCCGCCATCCTCCACATCACATGTCCAATTGTAAAGGCTCCACTATTAATACCATTATTAGTATAGTGGCTTTACGTTTTCTGGGATTTTCATTAGCCCTTATCAGTTTTATCAGCTCCTGGTTCGGCAATAACCGTTCTTGATCCCGTTACCAAACACCTAGATCCTGCCACATCTTGATTACCCTACTAAAGTTCCAAGATTCCATTATTAACAGAAAGTGCGTAACAAATCTAGTAGCTCTCGCCTTCTATGGTTTCTTATCAGTCCCGATCACTTGCTATCATTCCCTGTCACCAATCATTGACGGTTCCA
>UZAF01000223.1:0-10909 GCA_900617895.1 Haemonchus placei | reverse complement strand
TTGTATCGTGTGAATGCCACACCCATCGTGGACGAGTTTCAACGGCTTTGTACAGGCTGCATTATCTCAAGAGACTCCCATGTAAAAGTTCAAACAACTTCTCATTGCCCATGGCGAGAGTGAAGGGCAGTCTCGGACAATTTCGGCTTGATGTAGTTATCTCTTTTAGCAATGGGAGCAAGTTAAATCTCGTCCGAACACCCCATACATGCCATTACCGTCACGGTGATCTCGCACAACCCCACTTCCACTATTAAAAAGCCTTGGAGCAGGCGGATATTCCGCTTTCTTCGCCACCGATGTACTCCTCCACATCCACACTTCCTCTTTTCTATCTAAAATGGGTACCTCAAAATTATCGTGAACTGTGCCTTTAATATTGCTGCTATTCCAAAATTGACGATTGATTTAATGGATCAACCTTGCACTTTTCACCGCAACATCACCTCCTGATACAATTGATCATGACTAGCCTACCGTTTCGATGATTCTCCCTGTGCAGGAGCTGCTGAAATGGATTTTGCAAAGGGGACTGAAAACAGAACAGCTGCAGAAAGCTCTGCATGGCACGTATTGAACAGGCACCATGAGCTTTGAAGTCTTCAAGTCTGAATCGTATTGAGAAGAAAACTCCCTTTTAGGTGGTTAGTAAATAAGTAATGTGTAATCAGTTTAGAAGAACCTTTTCCGAACATTTCTAGCCACTAGAGCTACTTTTTTACTTACTTACTTACTGCTTACTTTTGTATGCCCTTGACTCTTCCATTGAGGCTATGAACATAACAAGATGCACCTGCAAATCCTAATCTGATGGTAGGTACACCATTGAAATGTCTTTATCCAGCGTTCGATTTCGCTATTAACCCCAAGCCCCAAGTGGGTGCGTGTTCCCACGCAAGAAGGTATTGCAAGAGAATGTTCTGCCATGAATGGTACCATGAACGACTCGTTTCATCAATAGGTGCGACCGAGTGTGTCACCGATATTACCACCTGCGCCATAATTTAGATTGCCAAAAAAGCCCCCCTTATCAATATGCCACGAACGCCCGCTTTACAATCGAATACCGAAGAAGAACAGCGCAACTCAATGTGAGTGTCGCTGTAACTGCGCTGTAACTTGACGGACTTTTCACAAGCATGGTAGATAGCTCCATTCGGTGATGTTTCGGTAAAATCGCCCTCTTGACTCCGAAAGTATTGAGATGAATTGCGATTCTAGACCGAACTTTTTCATGCTCATTGAAGTTTGGAGCGAAATCGAACTAGTTTTAATCGCTTTAGTTTTAGAATCGCGGAGGAGTTGGTGTAGTGGCATGTGGCGCACTATCACAAAGGCATGATTCGTACTCGCCCGACCACCCAGACTTCTACTCCTCTGGGTTCGGTTAGTTGTTACTAGGCTCGTTTGGGAGGATAAAAGCACTGACTTGTACGTTGGCTGTCCACCGCGAACCATTGTATAGGGCATATACGCATTCCAACGTATTACGATTCTGAATGGAGGTCGAATCGGGGCGTATCCTAAACTGGTTGATGCCTAGAACTTTATCGCTTTCATATTTGTTACAGTAATTAATGCTTCACCACATAATATACAAAACCGAACCCCACTACAAAACCGAACCCCACCCCACAAAACACCGAGCCACTAAGGCTGACCTTTCCCTGGTCGATTCAAGTTTCTTAAATGGACACGGCGCACTCTGAACAACTTAGATTATCTTGAGTGCCATCAGAATAGAGGCTTCGATCAGCTGGGAGAAATCACACTTTCCATTTTTTTTTTCGGAGTGTTCGTACTATGAGCTCAATGTTCGAGGCCCAATTGTCAATATGGGGCACGAAACACTAGCGATTTGTCACCCACGGGAACCCCGCACAGAATGCCATTTTCGTCTAATCAGTCTATTCCTAGAATCGTTGGCTAACCTTACGGTATAACTCGTCCCCCGGCTATACCTCGAGTTCGTCACGATTTGTTTACCCCACATACTCCTCTTCATCAAGCTTATGTGGTCTTCGAACGGAAGTGTCACAAGTTGGGAAAAGTGCGACCACGTGTGGTCTGGCCGCATCGGTTTTATCAAAACAACAAAAAGAAGACCGCATGAGGAGACGGGAACCCGCATGAACGGGAAATAGCACGTGCCCTGTTGTCTAGATAGGCGTTGCCCATTCCCTCCCTTCCCACCACCCCCGGTTATCCGTACTAATGGAGCAAAACGATGTCAGATCCCAGGGCAGATCCTATCATCGTGCCAGCCGGTTGTCAGGCGACACCACGGGCTGCCCTGCTGCCGCCGCCGCCGCCGCCATCCCCACTGCCGCACCCGATCGACGTAACCCTTCGTCTCTGACACCCCAGCTTCTCTGCGCTCTGACTGTACTTGCGATTCCTCCTCCTCAGTCAGTGCTCAGAATCGTTACATGAATGCCCGCCAGCAGGAGTACCGTCTGGTTCGTTATATTCGATTTTTTTCAATAATAAACTCCTATCTGGGTCACCAAGAGTGTTCCCAAATGGGAACGGTAGTGATTGTTGTTTTTTCCAGAGCCTAGAAATTCGCCAAGTGAACGACGCCGTCTCCTGCATTTTCCATTCGCTTCTTGCCCACAGAAGCGTTGCAAAGGTAATTATTTGACTCAAGTTGGGAAATAGTCCCTTTAGTTCAAGGATACTTGGGAGGAACAAGTTTTATGAAAATT
This sequence comes from Haemonchus placei, assembly GCA_900617895.1. Taxonomy (NCBI): domain Eukaryota; kingdom Metazoa; phylum Nematoda; class Chromadorea; order Rhabditida; family Trichostrongylidae; genus Haemonchus; species Haemonchus placei. Next base: position 8,201 of record UZAF01000223.1, on the reverse strand, counting down.
TTTGAAATGGCGAGAGTAGATTAGCAAATGATCAGGAGGTCCAATCTTGGATTGAAATTCTACCAGGGTTGGTAGGGACACCCGGGGAGGTTTTTTCTATGCCTTAACAAGGTGAATCAGCCAGAACCGTAAGAGCGGAGACCATTTACATGGTGGGAATGTTCCCATACGAATTGTACCACGAAAATCGCTTGGCTTCGAAAGTATTGGCCCTCATTTCCCCCTTGTGAGTCGATGTTTGTCCTCTAAAGCAGCGAGGCGAGAGCAGCGACAGTAGCTTTCTTATTCACATATCGATGTTCCGCAGGGCGTGCAGCGAGGCAGTAACGATTTTCTTTTTTTTTCAGTTCCAGTACAAGGGCGATTCAAACTACTCGTTAGGGTCGCTTGGCATCAAAGAAGTCGAATGTGAAAACATTGATCTGACCTACGTAAGTGTTCTTCATGCTTCAATTCTGTTTTCCTTTGTTGTGTTGTGTTGTGATCTTGTGATGAATTGTGCTGTTCTCTACTGCTGGTCGCTCAGGTGTACGGTTCTTACTTATGATCGTCGTCCGATTTTAGCAAATTGCCAGGTGGTGCAGCCCTATTTGTGATGAGAGAGTGTATGCCTTAGCGAGACACTGCAGCCCTTGTTGTGTCAGCTGATCAGCCCGTTGACTGCGTCCACCGCGTGAGCTGCACGTGAGTGTGGCAAAGGTCGCGAGAACTTGATGAGCGCACAGCGCACTTTTTTCCAATACGCAGTCGCAGGGGGTCTCAAGGCCGCTGAAAAAGCTGCCTCGTCGTCAGGTTTTTTCTCGAAAAGAACGAAGAAATGGACGTTGGGATTTGCTAGGGCTGGCTAAATTCACTCTTAGATGTTTGAGGCTTCCTGCTGAATATGTGGTTCGTGGTGTGTTAGGCTATAAATTGGACTGAGTTCATTCCCAAGTAACGTAGGGGACACGCCCTCTGCCTCAAATAATAACTTCCCGAGCAGATCCCATGTGACGAAGCAATTTTCCTCTCTTGTATAGAGAATGTGAAAGTGTCTTGTTTACAAGCCCATTGGTGCGTAACCAGTCAAATGTGAAATGCATCCAATTTGGTAAGTGGGTTTTCCATGGGCATGTAAGTAATTCATATCCTGAGTGAAGTCATGATTTCCTTTGGGAAGCCCACCGGTCTTACAGTCGAAGAGACCCAAATGATGACAGTGGTTCCGGTTAACAAAAGCAATAATATTGTTGAAATTCTTGGGCTATGCAAACATTACGGTCTCAGGGGCTAGATGAAGTATTTACGCTGTCTGCACGATGACAATCATAGACTTCGCACTCGTTCTTAGCACGCCATAACAGGGGTATAACTTCATTGTGGAAATCAACGAAAAATGAGAAATACGAGCCCTTTCAGTATTCTAGCTGCGAATATGTTTCGATTCTTTGCTTGGAACTGCTCCTGCGTAAAATGTTCTTCCGGAAAAGCGCCCTCGGGTTGTGCGCGTAGGTTGCAAAAGGCGTCATCTGGGCCTCAGGCACCGCAAGCGCTGAAAATGGTGTCACACGGGCAATTTGGGGTCATTAATTATGATTAGTGGAAATTATGTCCTTCGTTACTAGTACTGTAATAGTTGAGTGAGACTATTTTCTTGCAAGGCAGTTCACATAAGTATGTGTACATAGCAACTTCTTCATACATTTTCCTGGACATTCATGGGTGGAACTAATGAGCGTTTGAGTTTAAGATGTATACATCCAATTTTCAGGTCAAAATAAACAGTGATGAATTGTCAAATCAGCTAGAAAAGGAGATCCAGGCGTTTCTTACTGAGTTAGATACTACCGTGAAGGCATCCGTACCGCGAAGACGTACTCCACTCAGTAGCCCGACGCTAACTGAAACTGCAAGTGGGTGCAGTTTTACCTAATCAGTCCATGTCTTTGTAATTGAATGACAGTATCTTTTTCACATCTATCTCCACGGAATGAGTTAGTGAACGTCAGTCAGGAGCGACAAAATAGTTCTTTTGCATTACTAGACCAATATCCATTCTGGATGCGCATAAAACTGGTAACTAAAGTTGTTGTGGCGTATCGTTTTTTGGGACATTTCTAAGTTTCACATCATTTTACTGTTGAGCAATCCTTGTTAATATTTAAAATAGATGGAATAGATTACGGTCGTTTCTAGCCGTGCATGCACGAAAACCATAATGCATCATCATTGAAAAGCATCAGATCACACGATGATTTCGATCAAATGTGAATTCGATTTCCAATAAAATAATAATATACAGATTTTACTATTATAAGGGTCCCGTACATACTCATTCCGTGCCGGAGCTTTCTATGTTGTGGTCGTAGTCAAAATTACACAATCTATAGCACTTGCTTTGAAAATCATTATATTTTTGCTTACAAAATATTCTTCTTTATCGAACTTAGACCTATTCAACGGTGAGTTTTAAAACCAAATATGTCGATATTATGTTATTTCAACATTACTAATGAGTCCGTGTCCGAAGAGGAAAACGAAAAATAAGGGCGAGTTAAGTTAAAAGGAATCAGGTTTTTTTTCGAGCTTCGCTGTTCAGTTGCCACAGGATTTTCCAAGTTTCTGATTTGCAAGACTTTCACAGTTTCTCATGTTATACGTACTTTATGATAAACTTAGTCCATTGGAAATCGTAGTTCATCTCATTATCATCACAATTCGTATTTTGGGGAATCCATGTCCAGGGCGTTTGTTACATACTCGAACTCTGAATTATTTTTGAGGCCTCTTTCGTGTTTCTCGCTGTACATTTTGTAGTAAACATGATATTTGCTCTTGTGTTATCATCTTGTTATCTGTAGTAAAAATTTTAACCCACAAAACAAAATACACATACTTTTTTTCTCAAAGAGTGTGAATAGAGAACTAAAACACGCAGTTTATTGGTTTCTCGGTAGTTTTTTGAAATGTTTTCAAAGTATCAAATCATATGGCATCCTTTCTTCTAAAGTCATCTGTGCTCTGTTTTTCGAACATTTCCGGCACGGCTGTTCGAGTTCTTTGAAACGTTACAAAGCGTTGTTTTCTCATCTTTCCCATCATTTCAGTTCCTCTTCTGGGCGCACAGATCAGCTTAGAATTTTTCCAACGTCGCCCACGCCCATGGCCGTTGCCAGTCGAAGCCGTGGCATGGGAGCGCTGGATTCTGTTTCTGGACATCTTTAAGGCAAACTCCTACGGTGCGTTACCAATGCTACGATCGAATTAACATATTTAAGAGCATCGTAGTGGATACCATCATTGATTTCCAAGTCACTAAAACGAGTCATATTCAATTGAGATGAATGAGTGCTTGATTGAATGCGGATTAGGGGGTACCTTATCCATGAGATTCCCATGCCCAAGCATGCGCGCTTCTATTTCTAACGCAAATGAATTCGTGACCAGCTTCCTATAGTGTTCGTTTGAGAATACTGTCAAAATAGTTACAAATATCGAAACTTGGGTATTGAAGTCTCTCAAGATTTGTGCGATTCAATCGAGCACCAGGAGAGTTTTTAGATGTTTGGTTTTTGTGAGGTCGATTTAAAAAGAGGGCATGATATTTTTACATAGGCTCTGAAGTACATTTTAGAGCCAAGGTTAATTCTTTGATTTGAAGCTGTTTATTTCTCAGTGGAGTAGTGGATTTCACAATCCAACTTACCTTATTTGATCTTCCTTCTGCAGTACATTTTCTACTTTTCAGTGAATATTCACTAGAAGTTGGGTAGATATTGCGTTTTGTTTCTCCGTCTTCTGAGTTCTTGCATGTGTGGAGATTGCTAGTTTCCTTTGCAGCGAGGGAATAATTTGGCAGTGCATATTTAGGATAGGAAGACCACTTAAACCAGAGTTTTTTCCTTATCGCACTGTAATATTTATCATATTGCCTTGGAACTTTTAAGATGACAGGAATGTAGCTCCATAAATATCAGTAAGGGTTCAAGCGCTGCGATCAGTCCATATCGAGAAAAAAAGTTTTTGCTTCTGTGCTTCAGTTGGTCTATTGTAGCGTTAGGATTGTCCTTGAAAAATATATTCAGCTGTTTCTGCCGAGCTCTTTGTCCGAGTTACCTGTTGACTTTGGTTCACTTCTTTAGTTTGCTTTCTTGCATGAAACGTAATATGGAAGTAGAGAACGTTTGTTAATGTTTGCAAAAATTTGCTAATTACACGTTTTGTAAAATCTGAAATTTTGTGAAATGCATAGGCACAAGCGCCATATTCGACCTCGCTTGTTTATTTGCATCCATTTCGCTAGTTCTTTGGTCGGTCGTCAATCCGAGAAATAAGAATGTAATGATGTGATATCTGCACATTTTTTTCATGACAGTGATATGAAGCTTAACAAAGCGTTCTTTGTTGTCTTAGCATAAGAAGCTCAGTTGTAATGTTTCAGATGATCTCGCTCGTATGCGAGTCTCTGTTGCCGAAAGCGTTGGCGAGATCGTTCTACAGCTCTGCAGTTCTATAAACAGGCCTCAGTATTTGCCGAAAATGCCTACAAGAACTGAACTATCCAACGTATTCGATTCCAATCTTTCTGACTGCCAGCCCTACTTGTTCAAAGTATGCCGCGTACCTATCCGACCAGGTTGGTGTGATGTTTACTCAGGAAACTTTCGTTAGTTAAAAGTTTGCTCTACGTCATAGTCAGAAGTGGCCCTTCGCGGTAAGGAAGGAAATTCTCGGAGGAAGATGATAAACAATCGGGATGATTCCAAGAACTATATATTAGCAATTTTTCAGCTTTTGTATAAAGGCAACCCTATGGGATGTGCGGTTCTTGTAGTTTGCTACTTTGCCTATTTATACTATCTTAATTTCAGAAACAACGTCACAATCTGGTCTCACTGGTATGCGCAGGTACATTCGTGACCTGATGATAAACTAGCTTTTTGTCTTCCTATTTGGGCTGAACACCATGGTTCATGCACGAGTTCTTGTCCTTCTGTGAAGAAGAGGTTTTTTCCACGTCGTTAACATAACATTACGGTTGTCGCTCGTCTGCGTCAAGTTCCTGCTCCCGGTTTTAGGATCTTGTCTTTCCGCTTTATGCGGGTCAATACACTCGGAACACTTCATTTGATCTAGTTCGTTTTTCTTTGTCTTTACCTAGTTATCGGAGAGCTAGTCGACGCCGTGAGGCTCTCACTTTATTCACGTTCCCACATTTATGTAACTTGGAGGCGGATTTCTTTATACTCGAACCCGTTGTCGCCGTTTTAGGTTTATTTTCTCGGGAGCTCTTTATTTTTGTTTTGTGCCTCATTTATTGACGTTATCATAATTGCTTCGTGTACAATGCGTTTTGGTTCGTCGTGTATACCATTTGCTTTCGACCTGCCTACTTTTTTTTAGAAGATTTGTAATTTTCGGTGTAAATACGATGTGTATATATTGTACGTTGCGTTTCTTTCATGTGTTTGTTAAAGGTGTCATCATGCATCTACGAGTTTGGCTCAGCAACCTTACAGAACCGTGATATCGGTTGAAGCTAATTCCAAATTTTGATTTCCGACTTCTATTAGGTAACTGTGGAATGTACTCTGTGCAGGGAGTGTGAAATGTTGAAAAAGGGTGCTGGGAGTCTTACAAGGTGAGGTATGGACGAAATTTTGGCCTCTAACGGGACTTGAACCCGTACTTGTGCTCTACGAGCATCTGTGGTAAAATAGCAGCAGTTGGTAAAACCGGTTCAGGACGAGGTGCTGGGAGTATTGCTTTGGATACTGAGATCTTCCGCAGAAGTGATCAGTTGACTCGTTTATTCCCTAGTGTAGTGTCATCGCAAACAAGGACTGGTTGTTAGAGTTTGTGGTCCACATAAAACTGGCCTCGCATGCAGAGGCGCAAAACAGTGCTGGATTTCATCGGGCCTTACTTAATGCATGCAAAGTGGTTAGTCTTCGAAGGTATCTCGCATAGTAGAGTACTGTGGACTACAATAGGCTATACTTAAAATAAAATTAATGTGGTATTAGCCTTAGCCGATATTAGAGTGCCCACTAGTGAAGAAGGGTTCCTGCTGTTTAATAGTTAGCTGGAAAGGGATTAGAATAACTAACAAGGGAAAGTTGTAGTAGGCGTGCTGAGCGGTTGTAGCGGTTGTGCTCCCGAGTAGTTCTCAGCGCAGATTCCTTCAAATTTTTTTTATAGCAGGGTGTGTTCCCATCTAAATGTTGGTAATTGTACGGGTGCAAGTGCGACCATACTGTCCCTGATAGCTGATGGCCTTGACAACGAGTGACTATGATCTATGAGTTGATCCATATCATGTTGAGAAAACGGGCTCCTGTTGTGGTCTAAACCCTGGTCGCTTTTCGTTGAAAAATAAGTTTCTTGTCGGATGGTGGCAGAGGGCCCACTGATCTAAAAAGTTTGCAGTCTGGCGGGCCCAACACCTATTGTAAGAGCAATACTATGTAAACCGTCAGTCTCTGGAGGAGTCATTGTGATTGGAGGATGTGAACTAGATGTTCCACAGTCATCGCAGGATCCACTTATTCCTTCGGAGTATTCGGTAAATTGAGCCGTCATTTTTTTCTTTGTCAGCTTAGATTTCAAACCAGCTCAGGAGTTATGGATACGTCATTGGAACAACTGACGTTTCTGAAGAATTTACTCTACAGTAGACATCTTAATCTAAGAATAGATGATATGTAATTGCAACTTCAGCCATCCCTGTTTGTGAATGAATTTTTGAGACAAGTTGGACTTCATGCTATACACTGGCTTTGTTCAGGTGACGAAAATCATAGAAAAACGTGTTCGTGATTACTTCAACAACCATGGAGATATTGAATTGGAAGGGTTCGTAAAGAATTGAGCTTTTCATCGCCCATTCTTAACTTTCCCTTTTTTCAACAGCAATTTTCCCCTATTGATCTTTTTCAGATTCATTCTTCATTACAACGTATCGTTAGATGGTCCATGTCCACTAATTTACGCATGTGTTGCAACTCCCTCATTTGGCTCGGAAAGAGCACAGGAGTTCCTCTGTGCTGTCAAGGTATGAGTGTCCATCTTCTAAAACATTTTTCATACTATAAGTGGCAGTCCGACCGGTTGAGGTTGACTTCTTAGGTCTGATTCAGTAGGCATATAACAATTTTGAGAAGGAACCTGTCTAGTGCCACTGAATAGCACGTGTCAGTAAGAGTTACCCTAGGTTTTCTATACTCAAATTGTTCCCATCTTGTAGATTGAATTGATGTTTTTGCATTCGAACTAATATTTGGTACGCGTTTTGCTCCTTACCATCATCAGCGCTGGGTGATGATGCTAGAAGTCAGACTTTGGTCATCACATAATCATCATTGTTTTACATGATTTTGGATAAAAGAGCTGGAGTGAGCCTGTGAAGAAGGCTGACTTGCAATCATATTGCTGCCTTCACCGATTTGATCTTCCCTGCTTCCGAGCATTTATGTAGTTTGCACAAATTGGGTGAACGGTAGCCCAGAAAAAGATTTTTTTCCTTGCAAATGACATATTTTCAGCTACTGCATAGTGAAAGGTAAGTCATCTCCCTGCCACTGGAGCTATCGCCGAAATGTTATTAGTGTCGTTTGTCCTAGATTACCATGCTTTTGGATTTTCTTACCTGGTAATCCTCAGGTTCTCCCGCCACCAACCTTTAACCTTCTTCCGCGCCAATAGTGAGATGTATTAGTGGGTGCAAGACTATGACCTAGATTTTCCTTCCTGACCTTCTTCAGATTTGTACAGCTACAAGTCTATCCTACCAGCGTCTTGCAGCGAATGTAACCTCATTTTTATGGTTCTGCAGGCTAAGATCTCACTGCAACAGACCATTAGACCACCGGCCAGGTTTCTTCCGGGATGTCGGTAGCAGGAGCCGAACGTTTCTCTACAATTCTCGATAAACTATCGGATCGTGACGATAGTGTGCTTCCCACCATTGTACAGATATGGGATGGATGGGACTAAAGACCATTAGATCAGAAGCTTGCACCATGTTATCTTTCATCAGAAAAGGGCACATTTGGCTTCGTCTACAGTTTGCTGTAGCACTCGTCCTTATCCTATATTTGCGAAGTAGTGCTGCAAAAAATGTACCGTTCCTATTGAAGAGTGCTTCCCACCTTCACTTCCTGGTTTCTTCGGCTGGTTTTCGCAGAATGGAGCTCAATCTCCATTACTTTGATACTTTCACT